>LPNX010508603.1:38565-53552 GCA_001517045.1 Pseudotsuga menziesii
ATTGAGTAAGGCTTACCTTAATCATTGATATAAATTTGCAATGAATGAATTACATGGATATATATATATATATATAGGCTCATTAAGAAGAGGAGTCGATTAAGCTCAACCTCTCTTGATGATGAACCCAATCTTAGGGTTTGAAACAATGTTGAGATAAACAACACCACCGCAGATTTCCTATCTTATTTAATTATAAACTGCGGAAAAATGGTAAACCAACATGTCTTACCTTATAAAAATTTATATTATTTAAATATATAAAACAAATAAACAAAAATAAAATTCCTCGACCTATTACTTTAAAGTTAAGTTATTATTAAATTGAGCTCATCTGAATCTATGAACCAAGACAAAACTCACAAAATAGATCTCACAAACAATTTACTCAGAATTTGATATGAAACAGTGAAAAAAATGGTTGCAGAGATATAATGCTTTCATTAATAAAAAAAGTAAACTAGATATAATATGGATAATTGTTACAATGCAATGCACTCGCATTAATAGCTAGACAATTTGAATCCATGAGAGGTAATTCGAATTGATTAACTCAATCTAACTGCATGGCTAACTGGACATGTCTAAATCACTATCGGAGCTTAACTAGCTATCTCTAATTGTCTAATTCAGTCTCTCAAACAATTATAATCAGTTAAAATATTCTAACTGATGTGGTAGGTGAGAAAAGGCGCCTTCCCACATGTAGCCATTTAAATATTGGCACTAACTGAGTTGGAGAACATCTAACTGAATGTAACTGACTCATAACTAGGCTTGACTAGTCACCAACTACCAACAACTGAAGGAGGTTGGTGCCCACACTCCTAGTGGCTCCTAAATTGTAGGGATTGGTTGAGGAGGCACCTAAACTGATGCATGCAAGTGCAGTCAATGGAAGTTAGCCTCAATATGTGTTCCCCACACTCTAGTGAATGGTACATGTGGCCCCATTAGGCCAAGTGGACCCAATGGTACTAGTGGACCAAATAATGAGTAAATGACTCCCAAGTTAGGTAGAGTTGACCAGTTTGGACAAGGGAGGATTATAATCCTAATACCCCCCCCGAATGCTAACTTGGACAATTGCGGGCCCTGGTAACTAAGACCAAATATCACCCATTACAACTAAAATGCAAAAAGTAACTTCTTGATACAACCAAGGAAACAGGTTAAAACCTCATGGGAAAAATACCCCCACTCAAACTAAGCAGGTAAAATCAAGATCAAACTTGTTCTCTGTGCACAAGTATCATAGGGCCTGGAATGTGAACTTCTCCATCCAAACTAAATGATTATGTCTGGAGGAATCTTCCTCTTTGGAAGAAGAAGAATATGCTCAACTAAATCAGAAATATCGACAGCTGTTGGATGAAAACTGGACCCATGTAGAGCAACTGAAATCAACTGATGAGAGAGAAAAAGTGCTTGAGAATTAAAACCATGTGAGGAACACCGAAGAAACTAATATATTGCATCCTTGAACAACAAACTATGTGAGGTAATATCAGCTCCAATTGTTAGGAGCAAGTGTCCATGCAGAAGTAGAATATCTCCCTCTTTACTAGTTCTGTGAGGAGATGAGCATGTGATCAAAGGTAGAGAAGACCTGGGACTGTGGAGAGCGAATGCTTGACCTCCATAATCTGATATAGCTTCATAAATAACCAATGATTCACAAAATACAATATCAGCAACCTCATAAGAGGAAACTAACATCAAATCCCCAACAACAAATTTGAAGAAGACTTGCGGTACTTGATTTGTCACACCAAATTTGATGAGACCAGCTACAAGCATGACTGAAGGCTCTTGGAACTTAAAATTTGAACCAAATAATATTATATCATATCCAAATAAGATAATATCAGATCCAAATAAGTTCATATCAGATCCAAAAGTGTGGTCCACCGAGATGGTAGATGCACAGTTTTCTCCTTCTTCAAAATTCTGAGTATTTGTGCATGCAATCCTGTAGGAATTTGTTGGAAGCTCTAGATCAAGGAGAGTGAGTGGATCAATACTACAATATGGTATTATTTCCAAAATATCCAAGGTATTACTTATTTTCAAACCGGTAGCAACATTAGAGGGAGAGAAATCGAATTCCTCTTCACTTTCTGAAGCAATCACTGGAAAATTTTGCACATAATTTAAAGGAGAATTACTGAAGAATGTTTGCATAGAAGTGCAAAAGAGTTTTTCTTCAATATCAAAGATTCGAATGTATTCTTCTAGATCAACCATATGAGAATATGAGATATCATAGATCTCATAAACTTCTGGAGCAGCAGGAGAAGGAGTCATTGCAGGGAGACTTTCTTGAATTCGAATTGACTGAGAGGAAGATTCTGCTTCTTCTTCATCTTTAACAACTCCATTAGAGAGAATAGAGGCCGAGAATTTTGAACAAAGAACTCTTGTGTTTTTAAGTGTGATCTCCAAATTTCTATTATGTGTGCTTGTCAAAGGTTCTATCCAATTTTGTCCAAAGATCCTTTGGGTATTCAATAGAACCAATAAGGTAGCACAATCTTGGAGAAAGGGCCAGACATATTGTTCCAAAATCTCTATCACCGTCATTTATCCAGTCATTCTCATCGTCATAAGACTCTTTACCAAGTCCAATAGACGCCTCATAGAGATCTTGTCTCTTTAGAGATGAAAACATCTTCATCTTCCATTCTGAATATCTTGTGGATGGAGTAAGAATACGAACTTATAATTTCAAATCCATCTAAAGTTGTACCTACAATTACACAAAAAACCAAAGTAAAGTTGAACAACCTGCACTTTTGGAGTTTGCATCACACCTGGCTTAGTCAATCAAGCAAGCTTGATTAACAAGGTTGGGCTTCCAGGAATTATGTGGTAAACTCTTCGCTTATGGTGCAGAGTTGGAATGTTTTTGAGTTTTTTGCTCAAATTGCTTCATCGATCCAACATGAAATATGTAGAAGAAGAATTTCCTTGTCTTTCCAAGGCTCTGATACCATATTAAATTGATCTCCCTGGAATCTATGAACCAAGACAAAACTCACAAAATAGATCTCATAAACAATTTACTCAGAATTTGATATGAAACAATGCAAAAAACGGTTACAGTTGTTTAATGATTTCATTAATAAAAAATGTAAACTAGATACAATCTAGATAATTGCTACAATGCAATACATTGGCATTAATAGCCAGACAATTTGGATCCATGAGAGGTAATTCGAATATATTAACTCAATCTGATTGCATGGCTAACTAGGCATGTGTAAATAACTATCAAAGTTTAACTAGTTATCTCCAGCTGTCTAATTCAATCTCTCAAACAGTTATAATAAGTTAAACTAGTCTAATTGATGTGGTAGGTGAGAAAAGGTGCATTACCACATGCGGCCATGCAAAGAATGACACTAACTAAACTGGAGGACATCTAACTGAATGTAACTGACTCATAACTAGGCTTGACTAGTCACCAATTGCCAACAACTGAAGGAGGTTGGTGCCGACACTCCTAGTGGTTCCTAAATTGTAGGGATTGGCCTAGGAGGCGCCTAAACTGATGCATGCAAGTGAAGTCAGTGGAAGTTAGCCTCAATTTGTGTTCCCCGCACTCTAGTGACTGGTACATGTGGCCCCATTAGTCCAAGTGGACCCAACAATACAAGTGGACCAAATAATGACTAAATGACTCCTAAGTTAGGCAGAATTGACTAGTTTGGACAAGGGAGGATTATAATCCTAACAGTTATATTGTTAAACAAGAAATTTTGTGTCAGCTTACACCTGTTACTTTAAAGTTAAGTTATATTGTTATCCAAGAAATTTCATTGATGCTTACTTTCACTTTCTAGAGTAACACTTTTCGTTATCAAACCTTCGTTATGTAACTTTTATATTATATATAATCAAGATAAAAAGACAATGCAACTAAAATAATACATTGATATAAAATATTAATTTCACAAATACACAGTTACATTGCAACCAGAGTCTTTTTGGAAATCTACAATCTCTATACTATTTTTCTTATAATTGATTTTAAACAAAAACATAGATGAGATGTATTCATACACAAGATAATCCTTCAATAGATTATTCTCCAACCCATGCACTCTCGAAGGAAACCCAATTATAAAGAAAATTGAATTTTAAGTCAGAGTTTCCATTGATTATATTCATTCATCGCTTAAGATCCACGTTATTCTTGTTCTACTGATATTCCTTTTTCCTTTTGTATATGCATTGCATGATGAATTTAGCCAATGTCAAAAAAACACCTATAACATTGGGAACCTGCAACGAAACCCAGGACGCTGCAAATAAAATATTTGAAGAAGAATACATAGTTGCTAACACAAATTTGCTATAATATATTATTACTTCAAGGAAAATATCTTGGTCTTAGACCGCAAGAGGGCCAAGAAGGAATTTGTCAGATGCCATGAGAAAAGTAAGAATATCACCGGATACAATGTTCTCAATCACCTTCATTGTTTCCCTTCCCAAAGGAATGTGGTTCTCTTACATCGCGCGCAAGAAGTCGTAGAACAAGGCCACTATCATCTTCAAGCAAGGTATGAATCTGCTTATCCCAAACACCTCTGAGCATAGCATTACATATATACTTGGACATGGTGGACTTTCTTGACCTGCAACTCGTTGAAGGTGAAGGTAATTGGATTCAACATTTCCAAGCTAGGTAGCCTCCTACTAGGCTTGCCATAGGCAAGACCGAGTGAAAAGGGCTTCCCGCTCACTAGATTCAAATTTGAAACAAATTCATACCATTCCTGCTCGTTGATTTCCATGTGCAGAGGGAGGAAGGGTTCGCAGAAGTCACACTTCATAGGAGTAGGTACTGCAAGTTGGTGACCATGTTTTTAGTTCATTTGATGACCGAAAACTGAGAGTATCTCGACCATTTACAAACGGCGTGAACTTATCTTCATAGCACCTGGTGAGCCCTGGGTGCAAATCGTAGAGAGAATAGCTTACTCCTTTTCTGCAGGTTGATTGGGTTATTATTTGAAGCATTATTTCCACAGTGATAGTGTGGGTATTTGGAATATATCCTAATTATGACAATGCTTTCACACTTCACCACTTGTCGGAGAGAAGCTCCTAAGTATGACAATGCTTTAAATTTGCCAAATTCAACCACTGCCACTTGCCAGAGAGCAACTTGTTTATCCTAAGTCTTTGTATAGTTTTGTTGAAATGGAGGCAAAGGAATTAAATGCATTACAAGTCAATCACTGCCATACCGCTTGCATTAAATACACAATCAGATTATTGCTAATTGCCCATATATGGTTGTGTCTATGCGTGACAAGTGATGATTAGCTTGTGAGATACACTGCTTCAATGCTTCTCCATTCATCTTACCTCTCCATTCCAATTCAAACTCAATTACTCTACTAGTGGTATTGTTGTTGAGCCAAAAGAACAACTTGTTAAATCGACAGAATATTATTCTGAACAAAGAGAGGCGTAGGATGTTGTTGGTTCAAATGGTGTTGATGTTGGTGCTGAAAAACTACTTCTGTGACTACATACAAATAGGTATGTGTAGCTATGATTTAAGATTTCTTTGAACAATCTTAGAAAATTAGAAAATAGACACCTACAGAAATAAATCAGGATTCCAAATACATTAGAGTCATCACATGTAGCTAATTAAGGTTTGAGATCGATTAGGAGAACATTCAGTGTCTACATTATTTAATAAAAAACAATATTGTGATGAAATGATTTGTGTTTTAGTCGAAAGTGGTTGACCTTATCTTATTTGCTTAGTCCTTAATGATGAATACTTTTCTAAGCTATTTCTATCTCTCTATTCAATTTGGGGGGCATTGGAGATAGTCGAGATCGGGCCTCTAAACCACGTACAGAAGAAAAGGTCAAGTAAGAAATTCGGCCCCCAGCCATACATTTGGAAAACAACTTTTGTTAGGTGTTTTTTCTGATTCCCTATGGTGAACATCACCAATTCAATAAACATCCATAAAAAAACATCTGCTTTCTAAATATTTAGCTTCAACGTGAGTCTATTGATTAAAAACAAAACAAAAAATTATTATACCGACCAGTATCAACAAACTCCATAATAATAACAACATAAGTGTGGTGGTTGTCAATCAATTTCTATTAATACCAAAACATTATAGAATAATGAAACTTTGTAATAATTGTATATTGTATAGTGAATTATAATGATATGACATTAAGGATTCAATGCAACAAACTTCACCACCAGTTGATCTCATGCATCCACAGCCCTATATTCTTTACAAATAGATTCTTTCAATAATAAACTTAACATCTAGCTGATCTCATGCCTCCATCACCCTAGATTTTTTACAAATATTTTTAGGTAAGCAATGGGATTGTTGTTCTCAACTTCTTTGTTTTCATCTTCTTTCGCCGCTTTCACTATCATCCTCTTTCACCATCATCTAAGTCTGCCTTTAAATGATTCCCATAATATTATTCTCAATTGATCTTATTTTCACCTGGCTCAGTAATAGTCATTGGCTCTCGGCGAAAACTAAAGCCTCTTGTAGGTTTTTTTTAACTAACTATGAATTGTGTTCTTGTAGGTTTTTTTTAAACAAACTATGAATTGTGTTTTTTTAAGACAAAATTTGAAATGCAAGTTTTTTTCTTTAAAAAACTATGAATTATTTTTTGAGAAAAAAAAGAAATTCAAAGGGATGGAAATACCTCTCCAAATTGAAGTGTGGATCTAAAGTTGGAAGGCTTAGAAGTTATTTCAAATTGTTCCTGTGTGAACAACCTACTCATAGTTTATTTTGCGGTAGAGTGTGAGCTCCAATGATATGCTTCTGAAACAAATTGGCATAGTAAGTAATCTTCTTTGAAAAAAATATTTATTTTCAGTATGATCTAAATATCAAAATTCATACCTTGGGTTGCAATAGTTGTAATAGAGCCAAGCAAATATCAACAGAGTTCACGCAGGCTTTGTTGAGGGAGATGCGCCAAAAAAATCTCAACATAGTTTTCATAGGATTTGTTGATGGGGATGTGTCCATACTTGACAAGCGTGGCCAAGGGTAGCTCAGTAGGGGGACAGACATAGCTTCCGCAGTTGGGTTCACAAGGAGGATCAGTTACAGGCTTAGGAAATTTGAGGTAATGTATGTTATTCATTGAACCCAGTCAACTATTTGATCAACTAATAGCATGCATGGTCTATCAATTCTAATGCAGATTGCAATAGTATATGCATATGTGCTACAGGTGCTATTTCATTGATTTCACTATTGTTGGTTCACATTCGTTGCAGACATTAGATATATGCCACAACTCACACTAAAAACCCTACAACATATCATATAGAGACCCTTGTTTCCTGCTAAGTTTCAAAGAGTTTAACCCAAGTATCAAAAATTGATAGAGATTTTAGCATAAAAATCTACTAATACACAAAAACCTTGTAGCTCTGAGTTAAATATACAGAATCGGGGTTTGAAATAGATAAATTCTCAGGTTGACCGAAAAATATTTAAGGCATCTTCAAAGTAATCGACGGTCGCTTGTACAGCTGTACAGGTGAGCTAAGATGTGAGTTCAGCATGTTGTGCAAACTTTGCAGAATGTGCATACTATGCAAAATGTCAGGAATTTCCTCAACCAGTCTTCTTGGTGGTTGCATATTTCAAATTTGAGACACTAGATGCAATTGTTGGTGCAATTGAGCCAATTGATTGAGATCTAGCAGTTGTGTGCCCTTCTATCAGGCTTCTCATTTTCCAGTTAGTCTCTTTGTTCTAAAATATACCATTGTTACAAGTAGTAAAGTTTATTGTTTGCGCATGTGATGTTCTAGCATTGGCACATACAAGTTCCTTCCCATCTAAATAAACCTTCATTGCCTTCCCATATGCATCAATGAATGCATTCTTAGGATTCATTACAAATGCATTATCATGCCCAATTAGTAGAACATTTATTTCCATGATTTCTCAGTGGTTGGGATCATTGATCTCACCAAACCCCTCTCTCTCGCTCCATCTCTGTTTTCTAGACGTTTTTACTTGTTTGAAAATGGTTTTGTCTAAAACGGAATGAAACTATTGACACAAGTTGAAATCTCAACACCAAGTCTAGCGCAAAATGTTGGCTGCAAAAATGAAAAGGTGTTGGAGAAGGTAGCATTAGTCAGAGGCTTGAAGTTGTTGTTGGTATCTGGTTCCTAGTTCCACGATGTATAATCAATGAAGATTTTACAGTATAGAGATATGACTCATGGAAAATATTCTACATGGCTTATTGAATAGAGATATTATGCATGGATGCCAAATGTAGAGAACCTTGAAATGATGATGCTAAGTGTAGATCGAGAAGCAAATTTTAGTATTACAGAAGGTAGTGAGTACATGTTTAATAACTTCTGTCTTATTTTCATTGATTTAGTAGTGGACGCCATGTCTCCACCCACACATTACAACTTTTCCATTCAATTACCGCAATGATTTAATTAATTTCATCACAAATATATGCATAATTTTCGTAGTTGTGAAATATTGTCGAGTTAATGGATTCTAGCATGTTTGTTTTGGAACTTGTTGCACTGATGGGTATAAAAGGTAAATTAGTTTGTCAAAATTGCAAGAAAATTCCTTGTAAACAACAATGTGCCTTAGTATCTTCCACTTTCACAAAAATAAAAAATCGGAGAAAGAAAATCCAACTTTAACTATGAAAAACCACACCAAAGGTTCGTTAACCTAGATGCAATCATGATATTTCATTAACTTTGTGGAGATTTCCTGATGAATAAAAAAAATTAGTTTGGAAAGTAGTTTCTCGTTCAATTCTCAACGCTAGCTTGAGTTTCATGGTTTGATTCTAAAAGAAGATTGAGCTTTGCATTCAAAAACATCAATATGAAACTTCCTCAATACATGCATCGAAATTCAGTTGTCATTAATTTAAAGTGGCTAGAATGATATTTATGGGCTTTTGATCTTTATTAAAAAAGAAGGAACGCTATCTTTTTAAAACTTAAAAGAGAATTTATATTTATATTTATATATATTAAAAAACATGTATAAAACTTGTTTGTAACAAGAGTGGTGTATATTTTTTCTAGGGGAAAATATCAGTTCCTTGCTATTTCATTGAAATCAAAGGTCACATGGATACAACTTCAATGAGAGCTGAGCTCATGGAGAATACAACTATAGACATCATCGAGATACTACTGCTTCAACTATCATCCTACTGAGCTCATGGGAGTGAAACATCAAGTTCTTTAACTACTATCAGCTATTCAATGATCAGATATACAAAAAATACTTTACAGTGAGCACATAATATGCTAGGGAATATGACAACATCCTCTGCCATACCCTTCAATACACAGAGAAAATCCTACTAATTCTGAAGTAGCTAATCCAAAGAAGCATTATACTAATAGTGCAGAAAAGAGTGGGTCATCCACCACCATCATCCAAAGGATGTCAAAAGAAACAACACAAAAAGAAATAAGTGCTAAGGGCTAGAAAAGCTGGAAAGAGCCCTGATCAAAACATTCACCATTGGTGAATTCTGAAAACGTAAACTGGTTAGAGGCCAAGTTTAATGCTTCTTTGGATAAGCTATCAGCCTTAGTATTGTGTTCATTGTATATGTGAATGGCCTTTAGTTGGATGAAGTATGATTCCAGCTCCCTAATACGATGACACCAGCCATCAAGAGTGAGTAAAGTAAGAGCTGATCTTCAATTGAACCAATTAATGATAGCAGATGAATCTCCAAAGATATGTAAAGAGGGAAGGCCCATGATTTTAGCATAGTGAAGGAGTGCCCATAAAGCCAGAAGCTCAGATCTGGTAATTGTACTCATTCCAACACCCAATTTAAAGTAGAAATAGTGGTCCTGGCTAAGCAATAAACAGGCACCAATACCTCCCAGATGATTAGGGGTCCTGTCTGTTATCTTTGAACACCCCAATTTGGAAGATAAAGAGGATAAAGCATAGAATGAATTCCCAAATGGAGGGAATGAAGGGGTTAAGTGTGTATGTACCTAGGGAGGATAATCCTCTTTATCTTCCGAATCTTTAAACTCACCACCCCAATTTTGTCTGTTATCTTTGAACACAATGATATTTATGTGATTCTCTATATTTGATGTAACCTTATGCATTTTGAAGAGTTAATTTAATTGGTCGCACTAGAAGTGGACCTGTAGACGTTGGAATTATGAGCCAAACTTTGTTAGCAGGTTACAGTCTTCATTTTCATCGTTGCAATCTCTGGTTGTTCTCATGATTATGTTCGTATTGTTCTCTTTAAGCTTATTTTTTATTCCTTATTGGAACATAGAAATTAAGAACATTTCACATTTTAAATTCTTGTTGGTTAACCAAAAGGTCCTGGAGTTTACGGACCAGGGTCCTTCCAAAGCATAGGTGGCTCCCCAAGATTCTTATATATGCAAGCACATAGGAAGGACTACTCAAGCATTATAGTGTTGGGATTTGAAACTGGCGGCATGCTCCCCACATGAAAATTCCATCCTTCCCATAACATGTGGAACTTTGCTTCATTTATTTCAAGTGAGGGAACCAAAACACTCCCTCGTGTTCTTGGCTCACTCATTCTCACTTTAACTCCTTTGTTCATTAGAGGAAATTTCAACTCAAAATGGGCCTCCTAAAATGAATTCATAAAATAATAGTTAAAATAATAAAATAATATTAATTAATTTTGGAGGAAGAAAATAAAAAAACTACTTTTTTGTTTGTATTTTTGACATATATCTCCGTGTTTTTACTCAAATTTCAATCGGGAGAGCTCGTTGGATGCAGAATTAAATTCCACATCCAATGAGTACCCACTCGGAATACTTTTGACGGACCCCGCTACCCCAAAAACAAGAAATACCTGAAAAAATGGAATGATGACATCATCATTCCATTTTTCAGGTATTTCTTGTTTTTGGGGTAGAGGGGTCCATCAAAATTATGTCGAGTGGGTACTCGTTGGATGCGGAATTAAATTCCGCATCCAATGAGCTCTCCCGATCGAAATTTGAGTAAAAACACGGGGAGATATGTCAAAAATACAAATAAAAAAAGTAGTTTTTTTTATGATACCTATCCCCAAATTTATATTAAAAAAGTGTTTAAGACCTATACGGTATTTCAAATTTAAATCAATTTCATTGGCTAACACATGATGACATGGAATTTGAATAAAAGTTAAAAGGCCCATTTTGAGTTGAAATTTCCTCTAATGGGTTGGCTTTTGTATGGCGTTCTACTCGTTTTCTTCCTTAACAAGGGGTATATCTCTGGTAAGAGATATCAGGAGTGTGGACAACTTTGGGAAGCAATGTAACCCTTTTCCTGGAGTGTGTGAAGTTGGTAATGCATATCAATGATTCATGGAAGCGACGGGAGGTAAAAAAATTGTGATCCTTTATTATTTCCTTGTCATTGGGATAGAAGAAGAGTATTAATGAAAAACTTGGACAGTGAGGAGAAATATGTACCAATTCATATGTTTTGTTCTTTTTTATGTGATTATAATTCTATTCCCGGGGAAAATCTTTCACTTTGGGGTGGTGAGTTTTGTTTCTCAAGGCTTTATGTGTATGTTCACATGGCCAGTTCTTCAAACTGGGGAGAAATTGGGATGGATGACCTTAATGACATTCAGAAGATAAAGAGAATGAAGCATAGAATGAATTCCCAAATGGAGGGAATGAAGGGGTTAAGTGTGTATGTGCCTAGGGAGGATAATATGGCATACCTAAGGAGGTACCCAATGGGATATTGCATGTTATGTGGCCATAGTCATGAAATATGCCCACTTGGTAGTTGGTGGGTAATAAATAGGCCCAGAAGGTAGTTAGAGGAAATGATATCATAATAAGGGGTATTTGGCATAGAACCCTTAAGAATACTCATGATTTTGGGCAAGGATTACTCCAAATTGATAGTACAACCTCTCACACTGCTAATTAGAATACTAGGCGAGATGCCTTAGAAATAAGAGTGAAGGAATATGGAGGAGGGATAGACAAGCTAGCCAACAAATCTAAGATGCATTTCAACATTATCTTGGGTTTAAACCAAAACACTTAGTCTCATAATATTTACTGTATTGGATTGAAGAATATTGAAGAGAATATTGTGTAGGAAACAACCATGGCAGTCCTAGAAATGCCAAGTACCCAAGGATCTGCTAAGGAGGAACATTAGTCATGTTTTTTCTTAGTTTTATGTTTCCATGTATTTTACTTGTATTGTTTTAAAAGGGAAATTTATTAGGTTGTATTGTTTTAAATGCTCTGTGAATGTAATTAGCACGTCAATATCCATGTATGCTAGAGATAAAAATTTTGATGTTTCTATATAGGTGTTAGAGCCTCTCTTTACTATTTTTCGATTGTAATTGTTGTTTGTTTTTCCTCATCCTATTTAATACAAAATAATAAGTCATTTTAGTTATATATATATAATAAAAGCACAAGTCACATTAGAAAAGAGGGAATTGGGGAAGGAGAAAAATCTTTTCCCTTAATTGAGTTATGTGCTCTTATCTAAGAGGTAATTGTCAACTTTAGAGTATTTTCTATACACCATGGCGAATTCCCACTCTACAAAGAAGAAGCCCTAGGAGAAAGGACAACAAAAGGGTAGTTGGAGTAGAGACATGGATAGGTGCATCATATATAAAAATCAAGGCTCGACTTATAATTACCAAGAACAACACCCAAAAGGAGCACCACTAATTACAACAATTGAATCACCACCATCTTCCCTAACATGCCTTCCTCTTTTGTTCTACTAATAGCTTGTTCGTCTTACTAATTACTAGTTTGATTGTTCTTGCAAGCTTGCCTAATCTTTCTAGAATTTCTTTAGCGAGGTTACTGTGCACTAGCCTTAGATTTTGTAGCTCCGCTAGATTTAGATTTCCAAGCTAGAGGGTAGAGTTCCTTGGCCAAATTAAACTCTATAAGATTCCAAAGATTCCTTGTTCAGTACTTGTCGATACTTATCCATGATATCCCTCTACAAGCAAATAATTTGTTTGCTTCATCTAAGGCCTAGTTGCATTGCCTTTGCAAGTTTTTTCACCTATCCTTACTTGTATGTAGTGTTTGTTTACAGCTTCAATGACGATAAAGTTTTAGAAGTTAACAAAATATATTATAATCCATTCTTTGATGTGTTGTAATGTCCTTACATTACCGCCCATGAAGCATAGAATAGATGATGAATGAATGTACTGTTAAGGCACTCCTTGCGTAAAGTCATTGATCTGAAACTACCTATGTACTAGCTTAGTAGTGTTGGTATCACCATATATATTTCCCTTGAATTATCATATGTATTTCCCTTGAATTATCAGCATTAAGGATACACATCAAGCAATACATTTAGGGAAACACGTCAAGCAACACATTAATGAATAGTTATAGTGCCATGTCATGTGTAGCAGGTTCAACCATTTCCAACATGAACAATACATACGCTAACTAATTATTAGGTGTAAATTAATGTAACAAATTGTGATAACAACTATGATGAATCACAAAGAATATGAGAAAAAGAATCACAGCGAATGGAGATAGCAAGTCGTGAACACGTTACTTATTAATGCATATGCCTCATAATCCACCCAAGATGTAAAATATAAATTATATTTAATAACATTAATGATTTCATTTGTGAAGGATCTTTAAGAGGCTATCATTTATCTATTTCCTGCAATAAATAATATTATATATATAATACAAAAGTAACATAAAACCAAGATATCATAATCCACCCAAGATGTAAAATATAAATTATATTTAATAACATTAATGATTTCATTTGTGAAGGATCTTTAAGAGGCTATCATTTATCTATTTCCTGCAATAAATTTTTTGTTAGGGACTAGTCACTATATGGTATATCTTGGTTTTATGTTACTTTTGTATTATATATATAATATTATTTATTTTTGTGGGAATTTGATAAATTATAAAAAAAAACTAGTGATATATTGTTGGGTTTGTATTTTTATGATTTGGTTAATTTGGTTAAACAAATGAAACTCGTGAGATCACATTTTCAAATACATGCCAAAAGACTCATCAAGAAAGGGAGCAAACACACCGAAAAGTGAAGTGTTTGAAGTAACACTTATTCGACATCAACCAACACAACCTTCATGCATGACTATGGAAAAAACATAAATTCGACATGGACTATGAAACAACAATTTCATTTATAGGATATAATTGAAGGGTTTCAAGTGAGCAAGTTATCTTCATTTAGGAAAATGGTTTTATGTGAGCTTATTGTCTTCATTTATGTGATTATGGTTTTATACAAGTTTGTTATCCTTGTTGTATTTAGAGGCATATTTTACAACTCAATCTAGAAGATATTGTAACATTCATCGTGTCTATAACACTTATGTGGACAAAACATAGAAAAACATATTGTAATGACCATGTTGTCTATAACAGTTTTATGGAAAAAATAAAATTACTTTTAAATGTGCTTAAAAAACTAATAATAAAAAGTTAATTCTCTCGTACACACATAAAACTCAAAATATATCCATCTTAACCTAGGAACCATCAAACACTAAGAGGGATCAAATCCTTCAAAGTGCAAACATTTTCATATCAAAATGATTCAATCTCTCTCAATACTTGATGAATAAAAAGTTAAAATAAATATATACTTATATATTTAATCAAACTTGATTTTAGGCAAGCTTCTTACATGTGTTTATATGAACGTTATTTTATGCAAACTTGTTATTGTTATTTTATACATGTTTACTATATCCACTCAAACAAATGGAATTTGATGCAAACTTGCTATACTCGTTTAGGATAAACACGATTTTGTGTAATCCTCTCATTGTTTTTATGTGAACTAAAGGTTATGTGGAATGGGTATTTATTTTCTCTAAACTTGATATTATTGATTTAGCTTAGTAAGTAT
>LPNX010508618.1:0-17923 GCA_001517045.1 Pseudotsuga menziesii
TCTTTACCTTGGTCAAACCTTGATAGGCAGTCTCCAATGAATCCCATGCTTCCTTGGCATTAATTGCTGTTGCTATTCTTGGGAGTATGCTCTCATGCATAGCTTGATGTATGCAGAACAGAGCTTTTCCATCTCTCTTCCTCTGTTCTCTCAAGGCATCTTTCTGAGCCTGTGTGAGATTGTTATATGCTGTCATGTCCGTTGGTTCTGCATAACCATGCTGGACTATCTCCCAGACATCTTGTCCTCTGAATAAAGCCTTCATTGTTAAAGACCAATATTCATAATTCTTTGCTGAAGGAATTAATTCTTCATTTTTAAACTCCTTCCTCAATATATATTATTATTAACGAGGCCATTTCTTTTCCTCACTATAAAAATTAATCCATATAGTAATTCATGCATTTCTTAAAAAAAAGGACTTAATCTAATGTTTTACCCTTTTCCTTTTGACATAAAAACCCATGTCATTTTATATAAAAAAAGACTTAATAATTTTTATATAATAAAACCACTGTCCTTTTATATAACCGGGGGACTTAATCTATCATATGTACGCTCTACATATAATATATATGCAAGGAGTGTGCATTACCATGTAATGCTGTGGCATTATGTGTTTAACAATACCTATCACAATTATACATATGCCTCCTACATATATTATTCTCCCTTAACCTTTAAATATACTATTCTTCATTAATGCATATGTAGTGTCTACATATAATATGTTTATGCATGTATGCCATGAGATGTCCCATAACTGTAGGAAACATTACATGTTTTACAGATAAACAGAAATGTATATCTCAGTCACACATATAACTTTTCTTCATTGTTATAATAATGTTAGAATGTCTCAAGGTGAGCTGTGGGAGTAACCTCATTCTCATGAGGGTTTTCTACTCCTTGAGGTTGCATTTATGTTTCATTTTTCTATTTTTTTTCCGAGTCGTAGTCGCTCTTAGGTATTCAAGGTTCGAGGGGGATCTTACATTCTTTCCGCCTAGAATGAACACCGTCTTCGGTGTTACTTGGTTTGTCATTACTAACCTTGCTAGCCCCTTGGCTTATTTTCACATTCTTGTGAGCAAAACCCAATTCTATTTCCTAACTTCTCTTTCGTCAAACCTATGAAGGCTATTCGTTAGATCTTACATACTTTAACATTTATCAGTATGAGGACTACATCATGTTCCCAACTTGAACACTACTTTAGATATGCATCCTATTAACATTAATGTATCACCAAAAAGTTTAGCATAATTTAATTTCATCATACTTTCACATTTATGTATTAAGACATGTCACCATTTAGTGACTTGAAAAACTGCTACCACAGCTTTCTTTATCGTTATCCTTTGAACTCTCCCTGGAGTTAAATTTTTGGGTGGACTTACATTTTTGTGAGGTTACTCTCCCTTTCGACCCCCAGTCAAAAGTTTTCACCTCAGCGACATCAGACAGCGTCCTGTCTTCTTGGTGTCCAGTTTTTGCCTAGGTCTTTTCTTGCCACACCATGTGCCTAACACCAATGTGCTCACACGACAATCACTTGCCTAACACCATTGTGATCTTGCGGCGTACATGTCTAACACCGATGTGCTCACGCAGTAATCACTTGCCTAACACCATGGTGCTCCCGCAACATGCAAATTTTCTTTAGTATAGATTTCCACTTTACCAATCATAATGGACACCCCTAGGTGCTTTCTCATGACGTTTATCGTCATTGTCTCGACTTGTGAGTCGGCTATATGGTTAGTCAAAACATCTATTAATAACTCACAACTTTTATTATCTAAAACTGTAGTAGCTTAATCATCACTTAAATGAGTGATATAACCTTGTAAATTATCTAGGAATTAATCCTTACACATTTCTGCGGAAGTCGAGCGCACTTATTTATGCAGGCGTAGTGCTCGCGGATAGTAGCACTCATCATCATCATGGTGAAACCTGCAATGTTAGTATAAACCACATAATTCCACACTTGAATCCTTGGTTCATAAAAACTTTGACATTCGACAATCAGCAATTCTAATCGGGCTACTTGCCACCATTTTACATCTTAGTTACAAGTCTCTATATTCAGTGCAATATAATGAGAAGCACTATGCTCTTAAGATCGGGATACTTTACCGTTTCACTTTGGCTATACTCTAGCCAAATTTCATAAGTAGTCAAATTAACTTACATTCGATTATTCAGTTGTGGTTCAACTAGGACTTCCACTAGTCACCACCTGCAACAATCCCAATGCTTTGTGAGTTACCATAACATACATGATATGTCATTTCAAACATTAAAATATCAAAATATCTAATTGACGTATTTCTTTCTTCGAGAGCCCAGGAAGCTCTTCCTTAAACAAAACTTTCGTGCCTTCATATCAATATCGCTCAATACCATATCGATGTGATAGCGTGACATTCCCCATGATCCATAACTTATCATCAAGGTATTTCTACCTGAACATAACTCGATGCATATATAGATCATCCCAAAAGATTCTATAATTAGCTACTATACTAGAGTTTTTTTTTTCCAAAACTTTTTATAAGGAATGTTCTCAACATGACAAATTATCCAAGATATGAAATTTTAATTAATTCAAATGTTACCATCTTTCCATAATAAGCAGGGAATCATACAAACTCCCAATGTTACCATTTCTACTGAGGATTCCATCTTTGCCTGGTCCTCATGTGCTGCTGCTCCTTGTAGCCATGCGTGCCTGCACTACAAGGCTTTGCTTTCTCTTCAATGTATTTCCTTGATGCAACCAATCTTACTAATCACAAATTCAACCTATACTCCACTTATAAAGGTGTAAGTAAGACAACTTAAGTATACCTTGCAACAAGCCAGATTTAAAACAAATAGCCTTTCATTTCATGCAACTTACTTCATGCATTACACACAATTCTAAAAGGCCATGCAGAAAGTTCAACATTATTTCCTTGCATTATACTATCACCTAGTTAATTCACAACATACCTGCATGTCGATGAGTCCATCAGGTCCGAGCGTTTTAACTTTCGCTCTGATACCATATGTAATGTCCCTATAGGTCCTTGATGCGAATGAGTGCGGAAAAAGGGTAAATATATTTTTACATTTTTCTCTTTTCCTTTATTACTACAAAGAGATTCAGCCGGTTAGCAACAACTTACAAGGAATATTAATTTAAAGTGTCAAAAACCATGTGCACTATAGGGGAGTTTGTCCAAAGTTATTAACCGTACAGCATACATCATCTTCTGTAAGTATTTCGGTTGTCTACATATCAGCATTCATCATTACTAATTAAAATCGACCATTTGTCCTTTCCATTATTTATGTTATTACATGATACATAGTAGGCGAGGGCCTCGAATCAGAACTTTCTGCCCTTTACCCCACATGAGATCATACATACATAATAACCATTGTCAAAACAATTTTACCTTTGCATTTAAACATTCAAAAAGGTCACTTAACCATTTACTTCATAATAGATAAAGAGATCAACTTAGAACATTGAGGGACACAACAAAATAATACACATCAAGGTACATAAAACACCAAATATACGTGGTTCACCTTGTCCACGAGGCTACGTCCACCAAAGGTTAGGTCTTACTCTTTATTCATCAAAAAAAACCACCGCTCAAGGTGTACAAACTTCATCATAAATGAAGTGCCATCAACTCTTATACAAAGAATTAAGGAACCTCGTCCTGAGGCCCAATTAATTAAAAACATCCATGGTTAAGCTCCGAGGGTAGACATGGCCTCCATTCTGGAGTTTATTAGAACAACAATTAATTTCATATCAATGCCAATACACAGGTCTTTCTATCTTGAGGATATTCCAAATCTTCGGAAGCCATACATTCGTTACAATGATTTCCAGATCAAGGTATATTCTTCATCCTCCTTTCAGAAATACAAGATTATCCCTAAACTTATTTTATCGACCGTAAACATATGCTGTGGATCTAAGTTTATATCAAGCATTACATTCATACCATAATTCAAATGTGTAACTGAGTGTTTTAATCAGTTAGTACATTTATGCCATAAATCCAATCATAGTCACCGAAAGGGATCAAGGGTTGAATCTCCACAAGAGAATTTCCCAGCATACAAGGGAACAGATCCTTATAAATAAAAACATGCAGAAAGAAAGTTAAAAGGGTTAGTTCTCTGAAATCGAGATCACCCTCCCCAACAGGAACCAACATCCTGTAATTAAAAATAAGCCATGAATTTATAATGCGTTTTATGGGTCGATCCTTCAAAGGGGCATATCCCAACAGAACAGGATCACATGATCTGAAAATTAAAATAGGCAAAGGTCTTACAAAAAGGCTCCAGGGTCGATCCCGTGAAAAGATACATCACCCAAATAAAAGGAAAAGACAATACATGCTCTGCAACAGAAATCTGGGTTCATTCCCAATCAGAGGCATGCCAGTCTCACGTCAATATGCATTCAACACTATAAGCCATCATATGTTGAAGGTTTTCACCACCTATTCGATCTCTCCATCAAAATTTATCAAATCAGAACATAAAATATATATAAAGGTTTTCATGATTCATGAGCTATGCTTCCCAAAGTCCAGCGCTCATATTATGTAAAATTGCAGGCATCAGGGAATGTGAATCAACCAAACTTCTGGTAGTATAAGACAACGCAATAATTAGGGATCGCGTTTCATAACCCAAGCCCAATGTTGGAGTATGTAAACGCTGTTTTACGGCTGCACTATGACGGCAACAAAACAAAGTGCAGGTGTCCAAAACGCTCATATCAGACAGAAGCCGGCACTCACCTCAAATAAAAATAGCGGATAGATTCAGCCAGCTTGCGCGCTGTCTATAGAGGAGTTTTGTTGCTCCTGAAATATAACTGAGCACCCAACCCTACTTTTCGGTTCGACTAAAAAGGTTTTTCTCCTCTTATATAACTGAGCCAGTATCCTCCACATAATCGAGTAACAATAGGATCTTCTAACATAGAAAGGCACTCCATATATATATACACATATATATATATTCTTTATAGTGACTCTTTGAAGGTATACTCATAAGGCTCTCTGTAGAAACCTAATTTATTCTACTCTTGCACAGTTCTGACCCAAAAGCTCATATCAACAAAAGACAGCGCTCACATCAAATAAAAGGTAGCAGATAGATTCAGCGATCTTGCGCGCTGTCTGTAGAGGAGTTTTGTTGAAAGTTGCCAGTCATCGATCCAACCCTCCCTCCGGGAGTACAATTGGAACTGGGGGATTGTACATCCCTTGATACTAAAACTCAGTAAAGAAAAAGGGAGCGTTACAGGATTCACGCGGCCGCAAGCATACTCCAAAGGGATTAACCCTAAAATCCAAATACAAACAGACCCGTACTAGAACAATTCATACAGGGGTGCAAATATATATATATATATATCAAACTTGCATTTTCATCACACGCAGAAAGTAATACAATTCCCAGATCAGGATGATCCCAAAGCTCTTCAATAGAGTACCACTCTATCAAATTGTGTGCAGGGGGAAAGACAGTAGATTTATTTTAACCGGGGGTACACGGCACATAAGACAATGTCAAAGGCTGCTGCTCTATATTCAGCATGCAAGGGTAACATCACACACTCTACATGTAAGTATGGACGGATAGAATAAATGACCCCATCACAAGACAAAACTGAAAATCGGCCTGGTCATCAATTGACTCTTCAACACATAGAGGTGAAGAGCGCCATGGTCATCGAATGAATTTCAACACGCAGAAAAGAAAAGAAACATGTTCAATAAACGACTTTCAACACACAGAAAGAAAAGCAGCATGTTCAATAAACGACTTTCAACACGCAGAAACCTTCATCCGCACGCATGATCTCGCCCCGAGACACGCTTTCTGTTGGAAAGAATATCTAAAAAGAATTCATCACCCACGCATAAATCTGGTGCAGCCATGGGCCGACAGCAATTCACTAAGCATACGCTAACACAAAAACATGTATCTATAACCCCGATTGGATCGCCATTCTACCACATAACGATGTACAGGGTCCTCAACGTGAAAAAAAAACAAAACAACTTAATCAATCAAATGCACTTGACCAGACCAGGGCATACCTTAATGCATGTGAGAAGATATCATTTAAACGCACATACCAAGACGTAGGTAATGAGGAATTATCCCACACAGAAGACAAACCTTTCCCAGGCGCATACCCTTTCCTATAAAAAATATCCCGTGTTTCTCCTTACCAATCATGCCCAACTTTCTCCCCTCGGGACCATACATATATGAAGTCGGAGAAAAGCTATGCAGGTTCCATAGGCGTCCTTGTGAGGAAGCTTTTTTTCTCGACAAGAAATTCCGTCATTAAAAAGGACCCAAACCTCTGGACATCCCATCTCTCCTCGGCAAATTTTCCACTTACCTCGGCCATAATTACTCAACATACAGTGGCCGTTGCAATTGACCAGGAGGGTTTTACGTTACAAACTCCATAATTATGGGTGACCGTTTAATGACCATGAATATTGAATGCAGTAATTGTTTGTTTCCTATCCTCACGCGAAAACATTCCTTTTGTCCAGCCAAGATCCAAGCGTAGAAGGAATCTGAGTCTCTTTGCTGAAGGAATTAATTCTTCATTTTTAAACTCCTTCCTCAATATATATTATTATTAACGAGGCCATTTCTTTTCCTCACTATAAAAATTAATCCATATAGTAATTCATGCATTTCTTAAAAAAAAGGGCTTAATCTAATGTTTTACCCTTTTCCTTTTGACATAAAAACCCATGTCATTTTATATAAAAAAAGACTTAATAATTTTTATATAATAAAACCACTGTCCTTTTATATAACCGGGGGACTTAATCTATCATATGTACGCTCTACATATAATATATATGCAAGGAGTGTGCATTACCATGTAATGCTGTGGCATTATGTGTTTAACAATACCTATCACAATTATACATATGCCTCCTACATTTATTATTCTCCATTAACCTTTAAATATACTATTCTTCATTAATGCATATGTAGTGTCTACATATAATATGTTTATGCATGTATGCCATGAGATGTCCGATAACTGTAGGCAACATTACATGTTTTACAGATAAACAGAAATGTATATCTCAGTCACACATATAACTTTTCTTCATTGTTATAATAATGTTAGAATGTCTCAAGGTCAGCTGTGGGAGTAACCTCATTCTCATGAGGGTTTTCTACTCCTTGAGGTTGCATTTATGTTTCATTTTTCTATTTTTTTTCCGAGTCGTAGTCGCTCTTAGGTATTCAAGGTTCGAGGGGGATCTTACAATGTATAAATAGTGTTTCTTCAACTCAATCTAGAAAGAAGCCCTCTACAACTAGGAAAATGGGAGAACTTGGACTAAGATATTGTTGAGATTTTGATTTTTTTTCTTAGATGTTTGTTGTTTCTTGCAAATTGATCTTTCCCTCTCATGTGATGACTCAAGATGTTTCCCATGTATCTTTTCTTATGAAATATGTTCCTATCCCTAACCATTTGTGGGAATATTGCTTCTACATAGATGATGAACATAAAAGAGTTTCTTGTTGATCCCCTTATAATTTTTGTTACGAAACAAAGGAACTAATGGAATAGAGTCATAGAGTGGGTCAACATATATTGTAGCACTTGTAATATGACACATGGGAATTAGAATCAAATATTAGAAATCCTTACCCTCGTTTGTTTAATGATGATTCGACATCGAAGTCGTAGCAATTTTTTAAGGGGGAGGATTGTGACATCCCTAATATATGATCACTATGTGGATCTCGATTCTCATAAATGGTTAATTATTATGCATCTTGTGGTGGTTATTATGATATTATGTTTAGGACTCAATATCTCCCTTTTATCTGTTGATTTTAACTGACATTTATCCTTGAAAGATGTGTTTACATTATGATTGTAATGAGTATTCACTTAACTAAAAATTCGCTAATAGTAATGTTGAGCACTTATGTTATGATGATGGAATATACATATATCCATGATCATATACTCTTATATTATAAAAAAATCTAGACCACGATGATTATAATGATTTGTAATGCATGTGTAATGGTATTATTGGAAACGTTAAACTCGTGTAGGTTGAGACATTATGAAAAGGTTATAAATTGCATCCAAGGGAAAGAGGTTCATGTTCAATGATATTGAAACACCCAATTTCAGCTTCGAATAAGACTTGGGAAGGAAACAATATTAAAAAACAATTTTAAAAGTTAACTATGATAAACAACCTAATTTAGGAAAACTACAAATTACCTTTTGTCCACTTTGTAACACTTATGTTTTTTCCCCTAAGACTAATTTCTCCTAATGTGTGATCTGGTAGGGAAATGGGAAGGCCAAGAAGCATTCTTGGGAGGAAACTGATACGTCCTTAAGAGATTAGTAAAAAGAGTGATATGTTATGTGAGGGTGTTAGCCAAGGAGGAATGTTGACATTGTGATTTTTAAGTAAGACATACAATTATGGATTATGTTGACAACAAAGTAGATTGATAATTACTCTAGCTTGATAGATGTGGATTGCAGAGGGTTGAAGCATACTTTCCTAACCAAGGGTGTCATTTCTCATTGATATTGGAAATCGTTATTTTACGGCCCTTGGGATGCCTGTTCCATGTATGATACTCTCCTAATAAAGGGTTTTCATCAAGGATGAGAGTGGTGGTAAAATATTTGCAAAGGTTCATCACTATCATGTATGATACTTTCCTAACTAGCGGTATTCATTATGGAGTATAAGTGGGGATCATTGTACATTCGGGAGTCTCTTCACCACACTATGGTTGATCCATTCGATACTCGATAATTGGATTATGTTTCATGTTGATTGAACAATCAATGGAGTCCTCTATGTTTCCTTCCCTCACCTCATTGAACTTGAGCCCTTCTTGGTGGGGGGGGATGTCTAGTTTAGGTTAATACATTGGTTGGGTGCAAAATCGACCCTTGGATATGATTTCCCCCTTGATCAACAAGTCATATTGTGGAGTACAAGTTTCAACCATTTATTGGTATCTGCTAACACAAAGGAGAGTATGGACTTAATCTGTATTTTCACCACAATAGTTATTGTTGTTGAATAAATTTGTTGCAGTGATGATTATATTCTCTTTATTGGCGTGAATCTTATTCGTTAGATTGTTGTCGTAGTTGTTCTAGAATGGATCGTATATAACAATACCTTCTCATGAGGATTAACTTAAATCTTACATTAAATGCAAAGGAAAACTGGGGAATCACAATCCTAGCTTAATCTCTATTTTTGTGTTCTTCCAATAACTATTTGACCACTCATTTTCTTCCAATAACCATTTGAATAAGTAGAATTAATGGTTATGGAGTGAGTCATATTATCAACAACATAGACAAACAAGAGAGAGGGTATGGAACTTAAAGGGAAAATATTGAACAAATGCCTAATAAAGGAACCTTTCATGACACAAATAATAGATACAAGGATTTTATCTCCCAATCAAGAGCATATACCTTTTAGTGAACATTTTGAAGATCGAAAACTCAACCAGTAAAGCCCTTTCAATTTTCAAGCTTAATCCACATTGGCTTCAACGCCCCACTTACCTTCAACTCTTGAAATCTATGACAATAGAGAAACAGGTTCTCATGCCTCAATGTCAAAGGAATATAATCAAAAAATGGAGTCACTAAGCAATGGAGCAATGATGAGTTTGGATATTCTTCTTGGGTTAGGGCAGGTGGTATATATCCAACACCCATAAACATGTAATATTTGTGGATCCAACTTTGGCTAGGAAAGTTTTAAGAAAGAAGGAGCATACTCCTTGCATGGAATGAGCGTAGGTGGAGGATAAAATGACATGTCATATGGCTTTAATAAGGGGATCAAAATATAACCTTCTTCTACAAGCAAGCCTTAAATTAAAAACATTTAAGTACTAATTGATTCATATCCAAAGACATAAAATAGGTAGTTGAGTGTTGAAAATTATAATTATAACCCTTTGGGAGAATTATATATATACCATTGCTTTTACTTTTCCCACCTAAAAGGTGTAGAAAATAAACAATTTGAACCTTTTAAGTTTTCATATTTTATTAGTAAAAATATTATATCCATTGTTTTGAAAAAATAAACTATTTGGATATTCTAAGTTTTCATATCTTTTTAAGTAAAAAGATTAGATACATTGTTTTGTTAATATTAATATTTTTTTTAAAGAGCATAGAAACCAAAACTTAAAAAAACATAAAAATCCATATAGTTTCCTATTAGATATAGTCGTTGAATGTTCTAAAAAGATATAAAGAAAGTGTCGGCATATACAAAAGGCCCTAAAACCTAGCACTATACTAAAAGCCTGGTATCGCTGCCAAAAGGGATAGTTTCCTCTTAAATATATTCGTTGAATGTTCTAGAAAGATATAAAGAAAGTGTCCTTTATTTATGGATTTCATTATTTTACTTAGTCTGTAACGACCTAAAAACATACTTGGCAAATCCATCATATAGGTTTTGCTAAGAGGTTGACCTCCATGGACCACGATGAGACATGGGATCCACTGTTTTTACACTCGCCTTTGGGATAGATTTGAAGTAATTATATACATTATTAAGTTCATTTATATAAAGAAAACTTTATTATCAATCATAATAAATATTAAATTTTCTAGAGTTTGTAATATTTTTTATTAAATGTAATTAAAATAAATACAATTATTTGAATGTTGACTAGTGTTTGGGTGCTTAGGTTAGCATCTCGATCTTTATCTCCCACATTGAAGGTTAGGCAACGTAGGGTAGGCCTATAATTTTAGCCAACACCTAATGCCTTTGTGTCAATTAAAATTAAAACAAACTTATTTACCTATCATCACTCTTACCCACCACCAAGGTCTTCGCGTTAATTCAAAAAACCTAAATTCAAAGCTATGTCATCCTCCATGCAGTGCATGGAAACCAAGTTTCTCTATACATTTATGTGTACCAAATCCACCTTGATGTTGTCCAGGATGTATCACTATTCTGCTCTTACCAATCAGGTTGTCTTATAATGGCTAAGCCTCTTTGATAAACTAATTTTTCTTTGCGAAGTCATATCTAATGTTAAGGATACTTCCATAGCTACAAACATGGTATACATTGAGGCAATTCTATGGGGCCTTATAAGTTGTAAAATAAACAATATTCCCGATATTCACAATATTGTTATACAACTATACGGGGTAGGTCTTTGCAGTGGATGAAGGGGATCCCTTGCTTTATTAGGGATCGAGTATATTTTTTTCAATAGGTTGAAATTTATTTGAAGAAAGAAATGTTTTACCGTCCTCCTCCTTCCATGCACACTCTCATTCTGTAAGAAGCTCATCGTCCTTTGTCCTATTTAGTTTATTAGTGGGAACTAAATCAAAAATTTAAATCTATCAATCTCAACTTGAAAATGTTGCACCATTTTGTGCTTTTTCTTCTTCTAGTCGTCATAACGTTTCAAGGAGAAAGTGGGGTTGCAAAGTACAGTGAAGAGGAACAGCATTCAAGTGAACTGTTCGGATATAGTGCTCGATATAGAACAATTGGGAAATATACGCGCCATTTGAAACGGTAAATATACTGAGTACACTATCTAGAAATATATAAAATAAAGATTGTGAATTACATTTTCTCTCAACGTCAGTAAATCTTTCTTGCTCTTGTGAACAGGTGCTTGTTATAGACGAAAAGTTGCAAAGAGTTGTCTCTGCAACATTCTTCATACCAGACTCAGCAATTACTAGCTGGATATAACGTTGCTCGATACAGAACCACTCGATGAGGTAAATATACATAATACACTATCTAAAAATATATAAAATCATGGTTGTGAATTACCTTTTTTCTCAACATCAATAAGTCTTGTTTTTCTTCCAGCCGAAGTAAGTAATTAAGTAATTTGAATATCATAATATCCCTCAAATGTACCCATTTAAATAAAGGTCGGAAAATACCTATTTAACTAAACGCTTAGTACAGTGAAGTTAAAATCTGATGGTTTTATAGAACAACCCATAAACCTCATAATAGTGTTGATGTAAACCCCATTGCTAAATCCTTAAGACTACAGTAAATACTTTTGTCTTTGTCATGTCGCATGTAGGTCCACATTTTTATGGTGCTTGTCTGTAGCGAACCCCTTGTACCTCAATGTCATTTAAGTGTGAAAAGGGGTAGAAAATTTTGTCTCAACTGTTAACTGATGAAGGAGTCAATATTGTTAGCAGTATATATATGGTTTATAAGGCACTCCAATGAAGTGTGTCTAATCAAATACAAAATTACAACCACATGCATAGGAAAACTATCATTTGCCCTTTTCCTTCCCTCCTGCTTTTCAAAAAAACCAGATAGACCATTTACAAACAATTCACTAAGAACACTACTGATAACATAAACCAAGCAAGATCATTATGCCTTCTAGTAATAACATCGTTAAGCAATCCACTGATTGGCAGAGTATTTTAGGTGTGGTAATAAATCTGTCATAACTCAAAGTTCTCTCCTTGATTATTTAACTAACAACATGGATATCCTTTAAGGAATTAATGATCTGTTTACTAGTAAATCTTTTGCCATTACACTATCCACCATCAAGATGCTTGGTTCTGGGCTATCATCTTCTAAATAAGAATGTTCAATACGGCAGAACTATTCCTCATCTAAAAGTGAATGGTGTGAGATACATTTTTACTTTAATCAGTAATGAATATTATAGCTTACAAGGGTGTAACACTATAGTCCCTTTTAATGACCATATTATTGTAAGCACATTGCCGAAGAATATTTTCATAATCACAAAACATTACAACAACATAGGTCTTACCATGCGTACAATAAAATATTTGGAATACCATTAATAGTCTCTGATCACCCTTTCCATCACTATGAACCATTTGCAGAATAACATCATATGCACAAAATAAATAGAAGGAAACAAAACATGAAGGAGACAGACATAAACACATGTAGACACAAGAAATAGAGAAACGCCAATACACGTGGTTCACCCCAATCTCGGGGTTACGTCCACCAAAGCTGTCACATCACGTGACCTTATTTATTAAAAGAGTTACAATCTGCAACCTTAATGTTGCCATACTTCTTTCCAATCTGCAACAACAATGTTGCCGCTCATTCTTCCACACATTTTTCCGACATGAGGAGATTCCTCTCATCTAACAAAATATTATCAAAATGTTTTACACAAGTTAGGACTAATCATTAACCCATAAAGATAATCAGTAATCCCACCCCATATCCAAACATGCCTCGATCAACAAAATGTTGGGTCCATGTACCTCCATGGAAAATACATGTCAAAAACTGAATAATATATCTAGTGCATAAATAAAATAGCTGTGCGATAAACACATAAAGCAGATTCTGTACGCGCAGAGGTACAGTGGGGTGTCACTGGCTGAAACATATACAGATACTGAGAGTAACAAATTATGGAGATGCTTGCCCAGACTTATCACACATTCAAGGTTCTGCATACTTCAGGTAAGATTCAAAGGAAAGACGCGTTCCTAATCTCACCCAACAATCAGATGGGTTCATAGCTTGAAGTGTAGGTGATGGTAATTAATGGTATAAGTACATGTATCTAGTAACAGATTTGAACAAGGAAAACAATTTCCAAACAAGGACACGATCCAAGAAAAACGTGTTTACAGCATTCTATAAGATGCATAAAAATATCAGCGTGGAAGCATGCCTCACTCGCAGAGGAAAATTCAGGATTCACCATCAAGGAAAGGTATGCGATCTATGTCTTGCAGAAGGGGGAATATGACTTCCCAAGTTTTCGATGAAAGGGAAAGGGTCGTAATCAAAACCCTGATGATTTTTCTACTGAAATGTATACTCAGTACCTACCTGGAACGCATATGTTTCTAAGGCAGGGTATTTATTCAGACAAAAATAACTAAAAACATACCTAGACATCCACTGTAAAAACATGGTTTAAAAACCTGAAACGTGGGCAGGGAAGGTTCATACATCCACACAGAGCTTTAAATGGAACGCCAAAAGCTCTATTCGAGTTACCAGACATATTTACGATTATGATATTATGAACAAACCGTGGTATATTTAAGCACTGGGACTGATCTAAAGAGAGTATATCGCAACCCATTCTCCAGTCAAACAAATATTAATCTCTTTGAATAATTACTAGGCATTTAAAATGCCAAAAGCAACCTCAACAACAAAGAGCTCCAGCACGCAGACTTCGAAGGAAAAGTTTGGGGATTTCATCTACAATCAAAACACAATACCATATCTAAAATTTATCAGGGCAAAGGCTTCCCACGTATTTACAGTCTCATATTTTGTTTGCCATGTCAAAGGAACACGTTAATAACATACAGATTGCAAAGACCCCAAACCCAAGGCTCGCAGCATGCAAACATTGCAGTACGCAGTAATAAACAATGCAGAAAATGAGGAAACGTTTTTTAATGTTTCTATCAGTCAAAAGGTAAGTGATTTCAAACATAATTACATAGACCTGTATGCTAAGCCAAAGGACAGATCTTGGTTAACCCAAATCATCGATTTTCAAGGCAACAGTCATCGCAGCCCAGTATTCATAGTAAGAAGATAACCTTGATCCGCACCTGGCTTTCACCAGCACATGCGTACGTACCTGTCACATTTCAGATCCCACATACAACCCAGCCGCACGCTTTCCATTCGCATGCAAGGTCTCCCAGGTTGTATCAAAATCCCTCCATCGCACTGCAAAACCATTGATAGCGCGCCGTCCCATGATGATTTTCCCCAAATTTATCCTCTTTCTCTCACGATGGAGAACGTTTTTTCCCAAAAGGCAATCCTGCCGTACCCCCCCCTTCTGTCTCATGGATTAAATAAAAACTTACAAGGAAAACAGCTTTCTGCATGTCACGCAGAGTTTCCTGAACTTCAGGCAGAAAATTTGCTGTTGCCCTTTTTAATGAGATCAGCTTTTTCTAAAAATTCCTAGATCCACAGATTAGGAAATTGATCGCCTACCTACTAAGGTTTTACTGGTGGGGCCTTGGCCTTGAGCTCGTCACCGGAAACCTAGTACAATTATAATTTGACTATTACAAAAATAATTAGGGAGTATAAGGGGGACGTTACATTGTCCAAGAGGACAATTCGTAGAACGAGCATGCGATTTATTACTTTTTAAGGATCTTTTTGGGTTCTCATGATTCTGATTAGTAGACTTCATGATGTGTGATTTTAGCCTCAAAAGCGATTTCATCATGTGAGGGATCGAAGGCTCTATATCTAGTGAGGTATTACGCCACAAGAACATCAACAAAGTGCACAACAAGGACGGTATTAACGCACAAGAACATCAAGAAAGTGGTGATGTGTGACATCCATATAGTATAACCATCTGTGTCCATTAATTAATGGTTTTATTGTTCATATTTTGAATTTTTCTGCACTTAAATAAAACGTTGCTTCCAAATGTTGTATGTTTTTTCCCAAAATACCTTGTTGTGAAAAGAGAAGCCTTCTCGATTTCTCCCCATCTCTAGGAAACAAATTTTTAATGCTTCATTTTTTCAAACTATACTTTAAGTTTCTTAGGTTCATGCTAAAGTATAAATATTTAATAGAAATTATTTGACACATTGTTGTGCTACAGAACAGACATGAACGATTCGACGTCATAATAGGAGACCTCATAGATCCTATGGAAGAAGACCCTTGTTATTAATTGTACATAAAATATTTCGATGAGCTTGTTCTAAAGCCAAAGCTGAGCCACAAATTATTGTTTTTTACTGAGGTATAACATCACAATAAAATGGCTCAAATTGTTATAGAAACTATTTCTTGAGAGTCTTCTTTTGCTGCGTCAGGCTGTACATCAATTAGGAAGATAAAGAATAGATTGATAATAATAAGGAATCCTTGTAGCAGTATTGTTTAGGTCTAGGCCTCTCATGGATAATTGCTAAATATATCAAATTCGGGGATAAATATCAAGTTAGAGGAGCCTTTGATTTTGAGAGTACCCAATCACTAAAGTTTCTGAAATCAACATAGCCCAACCAATAGTGTCATAGAATACGAATTCTAACACTGTTAGAATACGACATAGCTACAGCTCACAATCTTCTCAATTTCGACAATTTTTCTTTAAATTTAAAATCAAATTAGCATAATAGCCTTCAAAAACTATGTAGGGTTCAATGTGAGGGCTCAATACCCCAATGTTTATGCATGTATGCTGAGAAAACCTCAGTCACTGTAGCTCTCGATTTCGAGTTGACGATAGATTTTAAAATAGAATTAACAAGTGGAATGGGTATAATCAACTAATGTGCTCATGTACTTGAGAGGTACAATGGAATAGCGATTGCCCTGTTTTGATGGACTTGTTTCATTGCTCTACTCCATCCTCGATCTGTTTCGAACAACTTCACCTCGAATAAACTACCTTATCAGTAAGAAAGAAAATATGTATTTTATTTTGGTGCAACCTTCAGAAAAAGAAATTCAATATAAATATCTAAAGTCTGAGGAAATTCAATATAAATATCTAAAAGCTTAGGAGAATGTTTGTATAAAATAGATTCCATCCAAATTTGGCAAGAACTACCTTATTAATAAGAAAGAAAATTTGTATTTTATTTTGGTCAAATTTTTGGGAAAAGAAATTCAATATAAATGTCTAGAATCTTAGGGAGAATGTTTGCATAAAATAGATTCCTTCCAAATTTTGCAAGAATTCTTTTCTAAGCTTTGTTTAATCTATGAGTGACTCTTCCAAGTAGCTAATTCTTAATTCAATTACGGATATCACTCTGGATGGACTATGACAGGTTGGACCCGCAGGAATCTAAATGGACACGGAGGTATCCTCATCCCTATCCACCCGAGACATCCCCTATTTTTTTTTCTTGTGTATTAACCATATTTCATAGAAATTGGTCAAATAAAATTAAACGTGTGATTGAACAGATGTGGCGTCGGCTCACCTTCAATTATCTTTCATTATATTTTCACATTTATAAATATATTCCTATGACATTCTTTATGATGATGATGATTAAGGTCGAGTGAGACCAGCTTTGGTCTATCTAACCTTAAGAGGAATAATACTTGGTTTACTTTAAAATCTTGTGACCATGGTCAAAAAGCTTGGCAAGAAGCTTTCCAAGCTCACTATAATTTTGACAAGTTAGGAGATTATAAAGGTCTGTCTTGTAACAAATACTATGAAACTCAGATCCAATGTGGATGTAAGTAGGACATTATAAAAAAAATGATTTTCATCCTTTAACACTTATAAACTCATATAAACAAAAACATGCCACCTATTTAATGCTATAATCCATAAACATATTCGTACCACATTGTTTATAGATAAATATAAATATACCATCTACTAACTATTAAATCCGGTAACAATGTGGTAAGCAGGACATTATAAAAAAAGTGATTTTCATCCTTAACACTTATAAACTCATATAAACAAAAGCATGCCACCTATTAAATGCTATAATCCATAAATATATTCATACCACATTCTTTATGGATAAATATAAATATACCACCTATTAAGTATTAAATCTCGTAACGATGTGGTAATTTTATTATTTTTAAAACTCATTAATTATTTATACCATAACAAATAGTTCAACGGCTGTAATTGAGTAAATATTTTACGGTTAGACATCGCAGCCTCGCAATGATCTTCAATTGTGACCATCTTGATACGTCCAAAAGCTATAAATGAGGATTTATTTTACCGTCAGGCCATGAAATCCCGACAATTACTTATAAAATATTAAACGAATCCTTATTCAATCATTCTTCAGCTTCTC
>LPNX010508618.1:37300-54400 GCA_001517045.1 Pseudotsuga menziesii
CATCTATCTTATGACTAATACTAATAGAAAGATGTAACAAACCAATAGGTAGTTATAAATTTAAGGATACTTGGATATTGGCAAATTAAACAACTTATTATTTAAAATTTTGTGATTTAAAATCAGTTTACAATCTAAACTACTTAATATTATGTCACATTTACAATTATGATTTTCAAGTTGTAAATTATATAAGAAATTACTATAAATCAAAATGGGAACAATGTCCTCGTTTATAAGATTTACTCAACAACATAAATGATGTTAAAATCTTGTTCTAAATACCAAAAACACAAGTCTTGCATTAAAAAGAATCAGGTTTGAATCCGTCAGTTACAGGACCAGTTTATTATTTAAATAAAAAGTATAATATTACTTTATAGCTGACAACAACATATTCGATATACACCAAGATTTTACATCCATTAAAGGATTATTTTTGGATTTGTCTAGACACTTGTGGGGCCTTTCAAACAATTTTTACAAATATTAATAAGAATATTAAATGTACTATAAAATATCTAAATATTAAATAAATTTATCTTAAAATATCTAAATAATAAATTTAATAAAAAACTAATTGAATATGAAATCAAAAACACTTATGAAAATAGTTATCATTATGGACTGAATTTACAACCCGTATTTCATTTTTATCCAAAAGTAAAATAAAATAAAACGAATATCTAAATGCTAAATGTACAAAAAATAAATATAGATATGTGAACTTTCATATAAGAAACGGTGGGGAAATGGTGGACCGACGAAAGATGAGTGACACTATGACGACTGACATCGGAAAATTAAGTTTAAAAAAGACTAAAGATAAAGTGCAGGAGTCGAACACGAGGTGTTGAGCGATGCAAAGATTATAATATTTAAATATTTATCTAGAGACTTCAGTCTACATGAATCTTAATCGGGATTACAAGCCATTACAAGATTAATATGTAATCGATAGCAAGAAACAGTAAGCCTGATGTGATTTAATTGACCCAATAGAACCTATAAGGAAATCGAAGTCCCATGATTTTCAGATGTTCTAAAGAAAAAAAACGGATAGTCAGTACCTCATCAAGAATTTATGGTTTATTTAAATGATCATAATACTTTGGGCTTAATTTTTTTTTCGCTACATGTTCAATCCCGTGGCTTAATTGAGTAGATGTATTTTGAAATTTTAATATACCTTAGGTCAAATAAATATGGAAAGATTTCAAGGTTTCTCGCCAACATGGGAAATCATTATAACTCAAATTGGAGCACTGGTGGGATTGAACTGGCGACAACGATGATGATGTTATATTGAAGTCAAACCCATGGGATTTCAGGCCTTCTAAGGATAATATGAAAGAAATTGCCATTCATGCTAATAACAAGTTCGAATAATTAGGAAAGAACAACAATAGCGGAAAGTTAGACACTCTTTTCACATATATAAAGCATATAAAGAGGATTTTACTCCGCGATGTTATTCTATTGCAAATTGAACCCACTACCTTTTCGGCCATAAACATCAAACAAATATTTTCACATCAAAAAGGTTGATATCAAATTGAATGCAATCAACAGATAAACGGAAAACAAGAAGTCAGAATCATTATGAACTGAGTTTCGACATGATTTATCCTAAGAATGGCGCTAATTGAGGCTTTTGGGACAGAGGGTTTTGTGGAAAAAATCAGTTCTATGAATTCAAGCAGTGAAATCAAATTACCTTTAGATAAACAAAAAACCGGGAAAAGTGTTATTGTATTTATTGTGTGGTGAGGAGCTCAAGGCCAAGGCCCCACCAGCAGAACTTTGTGTTGTAGGTAATGTGATTTCCTTAAGTCAGTGATGAGCGCAACTTCTCCCAGAGACCACTAGGAAGAGAGACTAGTAGGCGAAAACCTCAAAGTGACCTAGTTCTTTGTTAACTAGAGGATGTTGCTTAGGGAAGCTACTACGGTATTTATTGATGAATTTCGCACTCATCAATTTTGGGTAAGAGAGACAATAGGAACGAGTATAAAACTTATATCACCAATACAATGACATAAAAATATATATGGGTATATACATATATATTCTTATAGTCTTAAGAAATCATATGTATATCTAAATGTTTGAGAGGCATAACATGCATCCGACATTTAAAAGGAATCTCCTCCCCGTGAAGGAGGCTGACCTTGGGCATGATTTTTGGGAAAACCTCTTCGGCACTATTAATGGCAGGAGTTTTTGCCATGACTTGAGGCGTTAAATTAAATAGCTATGGGTAAGGCGAAGATACTGGGTAGGCTGAATGCATGCCTCCAGCTAATTTATTAGCGGTAAAAATTTAAGGGCAGAATTGACTGCCTTGTTTTGTGGGGGCGCATGGCCTACCCTGGGAAAAGGAGACCGTTACTAACCAGGATTTGTGTTAAGGGACATTGAACCAGCAGGTTTTAATTGTCCTGAGCAAGCCAGCACCATTTGAGGAGGTAAATGAGGGCATGCTGAGCCAAAAAGGGAAATTGTTAGCCATGCTGGGGATTCCTGTGTTTTCTTGAGCCTGGCTCTATACATTTTTATGAGCCTAGCCCTCTATGTCCCAGGGGGGATGGTTTGGCTTTCTGCGATCTTAGGAGAACCTTTCCTGCGTTACAAGGGAATGCTTTCTCTGCTCATACAAAAATATCTTCGTACGTTCATAAGGGAGGGTCCCTAATTTAAGATCATACTAAGCCTGTTTACTGGACGATCAAGCAAATCTCAATCGCTAGTTCTTGTCATTATTGCAGTTTGGGAGGGGGTGTGTGCCTTTGAACGTAGGCTGGGTAGGCGGCCGAGTATGCTGCGCGAGTATTTTCATTATGGAGTTTCCCCTCCCCCCCAACCTGGTCTAGGAAATACTGCTCGACTGCCTACCAAAACTCAGGTTTTCCCTTATTCCAATTCTGGCTTAAGAATAACATTGTTATAGTGTTTGCACGATGGTGAAAATGCCTGCATAGATGGCCCTTGCATTAAACTGAATTCCAACCGTGTACAGTCCAACATACTCAACACGAAAAGCCCAGGTAATAACCATTTGTTCCTTCAATTTTAGATGAATTGTCACTTCGGTTCAAGGCTGTGTCCTTGCTATGCACAAAGCTAGCTATGCAAATTGTATGAATAGTTGAGAATGTTTAGTAAAACCCAACATATTCTTAACAAACAATTGCTGAAGAGTATTTTATATTTTTATGCTTTAAACCTTGATTTTCTTGACATCACCACGTGATGTAATTAGAAAGGACTGGGTAATTTGGTTATGTCCTCATAGTCCATTCTGATCGGGTACTTCTATCAGCTCGATGCTAAGGTCCAATTTTTACCTTTTATCCAGAATGTGTTGTTTTCACACATCCTTCTTTTATGTTGTAGGGCTCGAACAGTAGTGGCGTCCATGGGACTGAGCCTAGACAACTCCAGTCTATTTATGGGCATTTGTTTTCATGCCTTTCTGTTATGTTGTATGGCTCAAATCCTAGCAGCGTCCATGGGACCAGGCATAGATACCTCGAGTCTATTTGTGGACGTTTGTTTGAGATAATATAATAACCAGTCATGTATTATAGGTGCGGATTGTTTATAGTCTCCTCGACTCAAGGGTATTGTGGGTCGGGAGAGGATGCCCCTAAATCGATAAGTGGGAAATGTCAAACGAGTTGGTATTTCCATGCCCGATATGAACTTAGGAGTATATACTATGAGCCGTATGGTGCATAGGTATTTGATAGATGATGTTTAATGATGAAGCTTGTATGTGAGATAAGTGTAGTTTGTATGAGAAAAATGATAGAGCTCTCCTTTGTTTTATTAACATGAAATCCATATGAATACTCTTAATTCATATTGGTTAAAATGACTAAAATGGTCCTAAATCCAATTTAGGTCTTAATGAATTTGGATACACTCAGTTTCATCACTATTGTGATTGTTAGTATCGAGGTTTTCTTTTGAATTCTCTTCTTGGTTACACCATGGTAAGTTGTTTTTAACTTACAGGGTTTGATCCCACCTTAGCCTTTTCCTGCTCACCGATTCCTGGCAAGATTGGGTTAATCTCAACAGAGAACCAGATTGGCAACCCATTTTTATAATTGATGTATTAACAGCAATGCCCTTTGGTTTTACAGTATGGGAGTCATGTCTAGACAAGGTTATGAACTAGGCTTGGACACATCCTTTTTGAACAGGGCTGTTAATAATTTCCTTCTATGAGCTGATTGTAAGGGTCCCAAATAGGGTTGTTGAGTTAGAAGTGTCTCTCTGCGAAGAGCCTTGAGGTAAGATAAAACCAGCCATGAATGAGCCGTGATTTTGTAAGCACTCTATTTTTGTTAATGAAATAAAAGGTCAAATAGAATTGGTGGATGTAGCCTCATGGACGAGGTGAACCACATGAAGATGGTTGTCTCATTTGTGTTATTTTGTTGTGCTGGATTATTTTTCTTTGTTTAAATGATGGTTATTAATGCAATATAAATGTTTTAATTGGTGAAAGAAATACTAAAATTTTACTTTGCAGACTTCTTGAATGTCTTATAGCTTTCAGATAGCAAGGGGTATTTTACATATGGTATAAGAGCGAGGTTACAACTCTGGAGCTGTTGGGCCTTCTACATATTTGTAACTTTGCAATTAGTATTCTGTATTTTATTGAATTCTTTGGTTAAGCAATAACATGGAAGGTTTGATTAGTGATTACAGATTCTTTCTTTTTTTCATATGTGGAAATGAGAGCATTGGCACAGCTCTGCGTTTACGTGGAGAGAAAATACACCTTTGCATAGTGCTCGGATCGTAGGCGGCCTAGTGTTAGCAAATACAAATAAGGGTAATTCTTGTAGCAGTCATATTTGCTCCCGTTCTGATTATGACTCTCATTATCAGTAGCCAGTGGATGAGCATCCCGTGGGAAGAAGCGTTTTGCAATGGAGGGAAACATTCCAGAACGATGATTACTATGTGTTCCTTTAGAAGTGTTTGTGAAATAAAATGAGCGGAGCTTCAAAGGTTTGGTTCAGGTAAAATGCATGTGGTAAGCATTTGGACCATCACAAATAGCACTTTTATTTCTTTTGTTGTGATATTGGGGTTTTTCTTTTCTAATAGAAAACGCAAGAAGATGAAGAGTTTGGTTTCATGAGTACCTATATCAAAAATAGGGTTTCTCCAGATCACTTGGAATGTTTGAATGCTTGGCTTTGAATATAAGCAATTTTGTGCATTATTTGTGTATTTGTATTTAGCCAACAAAATATTTGCACAAGGATATGCAGTTTGATTATACAAAAACAGTATGGATTTTTATTTGATCTTCGTAATGCTATTCATGTGTACATGGTTGTCCTTTGCCATCTTTGTTATGTATTGCTGTGTATGGTAATTTGATAATCTCATTTGAAGTTGGATTCCAAGAAAATGATTAGTTCTGTGCTGCCCAATGTAATAGGAAGAGGAGTAAAGTGCTATATGCTTTTAAATTGGGTATTGTACTGTGCTAATTCAAAAGTGGGAGAGGAATATAGTGCTAAATGCTTTTAAATTGGGTATTGTACTGTGCTAATTTGGAATTGGGGTTTATAGTTTCTCAGTAGTTAATATTATGTCCTCGGCTTTGCATTAGATCGGATTAGTTCCTAATAGCACTTGGCATATTTATGTGAATCATTATTTCACTTACCATAATGTCTAGACAACTGTAGCACAATTGGGTCAGATTTGCGTCAGGTGCCAGTGGTGAAAGTGAAAGTAGATTAGGCACTTTCCTTCCAACTACTGGATGCTTTAGAATGGGTTTGATTTCTAGTCAAACTATAGTGCGTGAAGTTCAATTTCACCAGTTGGAAGGGAAGTTTTTCTAACAGATATTAGGTGACTAATTTCAACATGTTTAAGGGCTAATCGAAAAGTTTACGGGAGCAGAATTAGTGAGTCTGGATAACTTGCAGAAAATTCATAGGAAATTGAGATATTTTTTTTTTTAATATTTGGATTTTTATCAGGCCTTGGTGTAGTCTACTTAGCTTCTTCACAGGGGAAGAGCATGCAGGAAATTCCGCAAGTTTGTGGTTCCTTCACTGTGTATTATGTAATAACGGTGTCTTAAATATATATTCTGGTTATTTTTGGAACTTCTCACCACTTCTTCCATAAAAAGTGGAGGTCCAGTTGTAGTTTATTTTGACAGATTTAAAACAATTCGGTATCTTTGTAGAAAGGCTTAGTGTTTAAAGGGATCGCATGCTGTCTTTTAAGTCAGTTCAATCTCATCTTCTTTATACCACAGGCTTGTAATAATGCTTGAAATAGGTCAGTATATGCAAATTCATGGATCCCTCTTTCTGTTAAGGTAGATATCCCATATGTTTCATAGGTATGCTTATAAAAACACTCTTATTTTTGGAGATTGCCTGAAGCTTTGATGAAATAGCTGTTATTATACCAATCTGGAGAATTTGCAGGATGGTTGCCCTATTGTTGTTTGTTGAATCGTCTGGTAATTGTATGAAAATCAATCTGATTGGAATGATATTGTTTGCTATTCCTTAAAAGATCTCTGGAATAATCGATCTAAGTTGGAATGTTATTGATGAATGTGTGCCTATGCAATTTAGGTCAAGTAGTTATATTGAAATGTAATAATTCTGCGAATTCTTTTCCGGAATCATTTATGATGCTCCTTAAGCAAGTACACTCTATTGTTTATGCTGAGAGATTCAAAAGATTGCTTTGTGATTTGAGAGATTCACAAAATTCTCTATAACTAATTTGTTGTTGCCGTGGAACAAATGCCCCGCATAAGAGCTCATGTGGTACGATTACATATCTGCGAAAGGAAACTGATTGTAGGTATTGCATCAACTAGAAATTCTCGTACACATGAAAGGTAGATAACAGAGACAGTTGAACATAAATGTAGGGTTTTTGAAAAATACTGTAATTCATGGTTTTGGTCATGTAAGTAAAAAGGTTTGAAAGGACAATTGAAGAAAGTATCTATTTTAGTTATAGTAGGAAAAATGGCTAGTACCATCACATAGTAATATCTATTACACTTAACCCCTTGTGACTTTATGTTGAGTTTATTATTGTTAATGTGTAAAGTGGTGTTTGCATTGTTAATTTTCTCAGGTTATATGTGGCATCTTGCGAATTGTGTTGTTGTAAATTGGAAAGGTTTGTGGCTTTCTGTTAATGCTTACTTATCAATTCTGGTGTTAAAAGAACTAAAAAGGATCTTACCAATGAATGAGAAATAGGGTAACGCATGATTTATGCTAAAAGTTTGATGTTCTTTGAATTGATAATATGATAAACTGACCATCTATAAAGTGCTTGCAGGCATGGGGATTTATGGCCATGAAAAAGGCTAAAGCTCTAGGACTATGATGAGTTAAATCTCATGTGTATAAAGTTATCACCAGAAGAGGGAGTGGTCATGGAGGTAGTGGTTAAAATCTACCTTGTTTCCCCCGGGCCAGCGAGGGACCATTATGCATTCTGGGGACGCCTAGATGTAAGCCATGTGGTTAAGACTTGTTCCGCACACATTAGAGGACTGTCACATGAGTTGGGGGACTCTGTGAAGAGAATAACCTCTAGGCGCTGTGGAGGTGTGCGAGAACGGAGTGCCTCAGCTTGGTGAAGCACCCTAAAGGAGATACCGCTAAGAAGGGTACAGGGTATCGTCCTTGTGTTGGGTGGCTTGAATGAAGAATAATGACAAGCACCCTGAATAGCACAGAGGAGATACACGAAGGGTTGGTAACGTCCTTGTGTTGGGTGGCTTGAATTGGTACTTGGAGTACTGTTGGCACTTGACGTGCTGGGATGGAGGGCATCCAAAGAAAGGAACAATGCAAAAAAAAGGTATGTGCATTGGAGGTAAACTTGTACCGATGAGGAAATATGTTGATTAATTGTCAGATAGAATTGACAGGTAATCTATTGATTATGTGGATTTCTAGCATTGACATTATTGCTATAATGGGATTTCAATGCTTGTAGTCATGTTTTATTGATGTATCAATTGAATTATGGAAAATAATTGGGTAATATGGCACTAATGAACACTTGAAAATTGCAGATTGCAAAAGAATCTATGACTTTTGTTTAAGTTGAATTGTGACTTGGACATGAATTACTGAAAGGACCAAGTTGTAGTTATGATGTTGCAAAAGACTTGCTATTATATTTCATGATGAATTGAATCTTATTTATGAAAATTGGGCTAGACCCGAATTTGTTGCAGGAAAAATGCAGACTTATGAAAATTTAGCTACTCGAGAAGATACCAAAAGATCGCAAGGGATCATGATGAAAGGACGAGGACAAGAAAAGCAACAGAATGGAAGCAGAAAATGCTTAAACATAAGAACACCGAGGACAGTGTTATTTTAAGGGGGAGAGGATGTAACAACCCTCCCAAGAGAACCCTAGATATTTTGTAAATTCAAGTGTTATTGTATTTATTCTGTGGTGAGGAGCTCAAGGCCAAGGCCCCACCAGCAGAACTTTGTGTTGTAGGTAATGTGATTTCCTTAAGTCAGTGATGAGCGCAACTTCTCCCAGCGACCACTAGGAAGAGAGACTAGTAGGAGAAAACACCAAAGTGACCTAGTTCTTTGTGAACTAGAGGATGTGGCTTAGGGAATCTACTACGGTATTTATTGATGAATTTTGCACTCACCAATTTTGGGTAAGAGAGACAATAGGTACGAGTATAAAACTTATATCACAAATACAATGACATAAAAATATATATGGGTATATACATATATATTCTTATAGTCATAAGAAATCATATGTATATTTAAATGTTTGAGAGGCATAACATGCATCCAACATTTAAAAGGAATCTCCTCCCCGTGAAGGAGGCTAACCTTGGGCATGATTTTTGGGAAAACCTCCTCGACACTATTAATGGCAGGAGTTTTTGCCATGACTTGAGGAGTTAAATTAAATAGCTATGGGTAAGGTGAAGATACTGGGCAGGCTGAATGCATGCCTCCAGCTAATTTCTTAGCGGCAAAAATTAAAGGGCAGAATTGACTGCCTTGTTTTGTGGGGGCGCATGGCCTACCCTGGGAAAAGGAGACCGTTACTACCCACGATTTGTGTTAAGAGACGTTGAACTAGCAGGTTTTAATTGTCCTGAGCAAGCCAACACCATTGGAGGAGGTAAATGAGGGCATGCTGAGCCAAAAAGGGAAATCGATAGCCATGCTGGGGATTCATGTGTTTTCTTGAGCCTGGCTCTATACATTTTTATGAGCCTAGCCCTCTATGTCCCGGGGGGGATGGTTTGGCTTTCTGCGATCTTAGGAGAACCTTTCCTGCGTTACAAGGGAATGATTTCTCTGCTGATACAAAAGGATCTTCGTACATTCATAAGGGAGGGTCCCTAATTTAAGATCCTACTAAGCCTGTTTACTGGAGGATCAAGCAAATCTCAATCGCTAGTTCTTGTCATTATTGCAGTTTGGGAGGGGGTGTGTGCCTTTGAATGTAGGCTGGGTAGGCGGCTGAGTATGCTGCGCGAGTATTTTCGTTATGGATTTTCCACTCCCCCCCAACCTGGTCTAGGAAATACTGCTGGACTGCCTACCAAAACTCAGGTTTTCCCTTATTCTAATTCTGGCTTAAGAATAACAGTGTTATAGTGTTTGCATGATGGTGAAAATGCCTAGATAGACGGCCCTGCATTAAACCGAATTCCAACCGTGTACAGTCCAGCGTACTCAACACGAAAATCCCAGGTAATAATCGTTTGTTCCTTCAATTTTAGATGAATTGTCACTTCGGTTCAAGGCTGCGTCCTTGCTCTGCACAAAGCTAGCTATGGAAGTTGTATGAATAGTTGAGAATGTTTAGTAAAAGCTAGCATATTCTTAACAAACAATTGCTGAAGAGTATTTTATATTTTTATGCTTTAAACCTTGATTTTCTTGACATCACCACATGATGTAATTAGAAAGGACTAGGTAATTTGGTTATGTCCTCATAGTCCATTCTGATTGGGTACTTCTATGAGCTCAATGCTGAGGTCCGATTTTTACCTTTTATCCAGAATGTGTTGTTTTCACACATCCTTCTTTTATGCTATAGGGCTCGAACAGTAGTGGCGTCCATGGGACTGAGCCTAGACAACTCCAGTCTATTTATGGGCATTTGTTTTCATGCCTTTCTGTTATGTTGTATGGCTCAAATCCTAGCAGCGTCCATGGGACCAGGCATAGATACGTCGAGTCTATTTATGGACATTTGTTTGAGATAATATAATAACCAGTCATGTATTATAGGTGCGGATTGTTTATAGTCTCCTCGACTCAAGGGTATTGTGGGTCGGGAGAGCATACCCCTAAATCGATAAGTGGTAAATGTCAAACGAGTTGGTATTTCCATGCCCGATATGAACTTAGGAATATATACTATGAGCCGTATGGTGCATACGTATTTGATAGATGATGTTTAATGATGAAGCTTGTATGTGAGATAAGTGTAGTTTGTATGAGAAAAATGATAGAGCTCTCCTTTGTTTTATTAACATGAAATCCATATGAATACTCTTAATTCATATTGGTTAAAATGAATAAGATGGTGCTAAATCCAATTTAGGTATTAATGAATTTGGATACACTCAGTTTCATCACTATTGTGATTGTTAGTATCGAGGTTTTCTTTTGAATTCTCTTCTTGGTTACACCATGGTAAGTTGCTTTTAACTTACAGGGTTTGATCCCACCTTAGCCTTTTCCTGCTCACCGATTCCTGGCAAGATTGGGTTAATTTCAACAGAGAACCAGATTGACAACCCATTTTTATAATTGATGTATTAACAGCAATTCCCTTTGGTTTTACAGTATGGGAGTCATGTCTAGACAAGGTTATGAACTAGGCTTGGACACATCCTTTTTAAACAGGGCTGTTAATAATTTCCGTCTATGAGCTGATTGTAAGGGTCCCAAATAGGGCTCTTGAGTTAGAAGTGTCTCTCTGCGAAGAGCCTTGAGGTAAGATAAAACCGTCCATGAATGAGCCGTGATTTTGTAAGCACTCTATTTTTGTTAATGAAATAAAAGATCAAATAGGATTGGTGGATGTATCCTTGTGGACGAGGTGAACCACGTGAAGATGGTTGTCTCATTTGTGTTATTTTGTTGTGTTGGATTATTTTTCTGTGTTTAAATGATGGTTATTAATGCACTATAAATGTTTTAATTGGTGAAAGAAATACTAAAATTTTACTTTGCAGACTTCTTGAATGTCTTATATCTTTCAGATAGCAAGGGGTATTTTACACTATTTCCCTCCCCCTCCCCTTCTCCCCCTCTCCCCTTCAAATAGAATACCCCTCCTTCCTTCTCCCCATCCTCCCCACTCCCTTCCTCCACCGTCTTTTCCTTTCCCCCACCCACTGTGCTCTTTCTCTCCCCCTTTTTCTCCCTCCCTCTACCCTCTTTCCCCTCACTCCCTCCCTTTCAAACTCCTCCCTCCATCACTCTCTCTTCCCTCCCTCCTTTCCTCCCTCCCCATATCACTACGAAACACCCTCCCCTACTCCCTTCCTCTCCACTTTCCACCTCCTCACATTGTACCCCATGCCTCACCCCCACCCTCTCTCTATCTCTCTCATCTCCTTGCTCTCTCCCTCACACATCCCTCCCCTCTCTCTCTCACCCTCCCTCCCCGTCATCCTACCAAGTCCGCTCCCTTGCACCCCCTCCCCACTCGCCCTCCTCTCTCACCTTATCCCAATCTTGATCTACACCCTCTTTATCCCTCTCCCTCCCTCGACTCCATCCCTCTCCCTAACACCACTTAGTATCATTCCTTTCTTTCCCTCCCCCTTCAACTCTCTCTCTCCTTCTATCTCTCCCCTCATCGCCTTCCCTCTCCCCTACTCCCTTGACCTCTCTTCCTCTGCCTCCCACTCCCCTCCTCCTGAATCCTCTCATCTTCTCCTCTTGCCCCCTCTCTGTCCTTACCCTACCTTTCTCCCCTTCACTCCAACCCCATTCCCCTATCCTCCTACCCGCCTCTCCCCTTCCTCTACTTCCCCTCTCTCCATGCCTCCCTCTGCATCTCCCTACCATCCTCTCTCTTTCTCTCTCTCTCAGATACACACACACACACACACACTCATCCCTCTCCCTCTCAGTCCCCCCTACTCACCTCCTTATGTACTCCACTCTCCCTCTCCCTCAAGCCCTCGCCCATTCTAATCGTGAGATAATCTACATTAATTTAATTTATACTAACTTACCTTAACCTATATCTAACGTAATGCACAAATAAATACTCTGAAAATTTTTCTTTCAATTAAAAATAAATATTAATATTTTTTCCACATATATTATATATTATAGAATTATATATACAATATAATAAGAAAAAAGTAAAAGTATTTCAAATAAATAAGATATACAATAATAAGTATTAATACTTAATAAGGCTAAATGTTGATAGAAACAAATAAGCAATCTAAAACATAATGAAAGAAACCTTAAACTAAAGCTACATAATCATTATTTAAAAACACAAGTGAACAAATAAAATACTAAAATAAGTATAAATATATAAAATAAAATCATTTCCCCTTAATAAAAATAGTTATATAAATTGAAGGTAATATTTATCTTAATTTGGGAGCCTAAAGAAAATGTAATTAGTTTAAAAAGGTATCTAGAATTTGAAACTATTAAATATTACTAAATCATTTAGAGCACACATTCAAATTCAACCATAATCCAATAATATCATAATTAACCTCATAACAGATCACCTTAAAATGTCCAATAAAATACAAACCCAAGACATGGGAGGTCATCTTAAAATAATAATATAGTTGGAAACAAGAAATGACGACACTTTCCATTGCACTTTGAATTTTACAAAAAACCCTTAAGCATTTTTTCAAAATAAATCTTCACAAGTGGGTCCACTAAAAAAGGTGAGCTACATATAAATAAAACTTTTAAATTTACACAGAATTGCAATTTATTGAAAAAATAAATAAAATTTTTTCCTAGTTAAAAAAAATGTATGAACCAAAATTTCAAGAAATAAAGATATCTTATTACATAAAGATATATATTGCAGTTAAGTAAATCAAAATTAAGCAAAATACCTTAATGTTCTTCTATCTATAGACCAGCTTCAAACCCTAGAGGGCATCATTGAAAACACTCATGACCTTACACTAACATTTCTCGTGTGGAAAATATAGCCGAGTGCTCTGTCATCACATGCCAAAATGCAGCTCTCCTTGGTGCTCTGTCAACCCTTGCCGAAAATGCACCACTGCTGGGCCTTCCGTCATCACTTGCTGAAAATGCACCTCAAGCACCTTTCATGAGCACTTACCAAAAAATACACTTCATGTGCAACTGAGCGCTTCCTTCAAACGCTCCAAGGAAACGAATCATGTTTCATAAAAAGAACTTGCACAAAAGCCACCTTCCTGCAGAATGCGTCTCCGATCGAACCTTTGATGCTTCTGCCAAAATCCTTGAATAACTGTAATCTCAGCTTCCAAGGCCATCTGCCGAACTTGCCATATGTGAAAGTGCACTTCAAAACATGCATCCTGAAATACCTTGCCGAGTGATGAACAAAGCGCTCATGTTGAGCACTAAACTTTTCGGGCACACCTCCTTGCTGAGCGCTGAAATCGAGCACTCCAGTTGAGTGCTCCCAGTGAGTGCTCTGTGGGCGGTCTTGTTGAGCACTCATGTGGGCGCTCTTGTTGAGCGGTTTTGAGTGCTCCAGTTGAGCGATCCTATGGGCGCTCTATGGGTGCTCAATATGAGCACTCCTGCAAACGCTCCCAATGAGTGCTCCTGCGGACGCTCATTTTGGGCACTCAGTAGATGCGCCTGGTGAGCACTCCTCAGGAACACTCCGAGTGTGCACACCTATGGACATGACTCTCTTAAGAGCAGAGCACCTCCCTTAAGGGAGCGCTAATCCAAAGTGACCCTGCTTAGCCACTTTCCACTTGATGACTTTTGTCTCTTTTTGTTTGCCCTTTTATACAGTTAGCCACTTCTCATTGAGACCTTTTTCCCGCCAGCCCACTTAATGACTTTAGCACACCTAGTACACTTCTTGGACGACTTAGCACACTTAGCACTCTTATCCAATGTGGGTGCCATTTGACTGATGCCCCCACCCAACAACCCACCAAGCTGCTGAATGGTTCCCCTGACCGCCGTGAAGCCCAACACTCAGTTGTTTTCTTGTTGAAGTGCCCACCTCCATTTAGTTCAACGGGCGTTTCACCCAAGTGGAGAGGAACCCCACTTTCGCTGCTGACATGACCATGACAGTCTCCCACACTTGAAATGTGGTCGTCCTCAGCAACGCAATCATGAACATTCCTTGTTCATGATGTTGTCGTAACGGCCACTACCTGTTGCAACCCATCCAAGCTGTCGCATCAACGAAATCATTTTGGCACTACAACCTCATCATCTGTCTATCCATGTATACCCCAACAAAAGAGCAGGCTGGTTCATGAATCCCAACCAATCGGTCCTTTATGAGATGAACCGCAAAATCGGCCCACAAGACCTCTACTCTTCATCCCTCTCTGCAACCTTGTCGAATGTAAGGAAAAGTTGACCACTTCACCTCAAAACTTGCCTAAGGGTCCCTACCGCAAAGGGTAAAATGAATCATCGTCCTTCTATCTCCAATAGCCTCCATCCATAGGACGTGCTAACTTGGCTAGTAAACACTTAGCCGACAAAGCTCACCTCCCTACACACCCCGCGGAGCGCATTTCTGAACGCCCCTACTTGGCGCACTTGCTAAGAATCCTGCTGAACACACCATTCAGCAGAATTCATGGGCATCCCCTATTGACCGCACTACTGAGCGCACCACCTTGTGCCTGTTGAGCACACTGTCTAGGACACCTCTGAGCACACTATCTAAGAGAATTGCTGAGTGCACCCTAGGACCGCTCATCTCCTGCAACCAAGTCATGATGCTTCACCACACCACACCAAAAAGAACCTTGACTTCCGTTCTCCAACAAATTTCCTCCATCTGCACCGTCTATCTTGTCTAGGCACTTTTGAAGGTTCTAGCCAAGCCATCTAACTTAGCCAATTTTTGTCGAAATGTTGCCATCTACCAGGAACCTTCCACATGCATAGCACACACCATCAATGTGCCTGCAAAATGTAGCACGCACAACACATGCCATCAATGTTCCATCACCCTACCGCAATGAGAGAACCTTCACTGCAAAACTAACTCAAGACCACCTGTCCTCAAGAAATGGTGAAGAGCCAACTATACTGCAAAAATGACTCCAAGACCACCATCTCTTCATCCAACTGCAAATCTGCAAAGCCACCTTTTCCCAACTGGTGACGAACTTCTCTGGTGCGGGAAACCAAGAACTCTGTCAAAGTCTTCAATTCTGATTAGCTCTAATACCACTTTCCTTCTAAGCAGTGGTGAAGATCCAAACTCCAAGATCGCAACTATGATACCACCTCTTCAACTAGAAGAGTGGTGAAGAGTGAACCCTCCTCAAAATATGCTTTGATACCACCTGACACAGCCACAACTGGGACACCTTTCTCTAGGGTCTGTTGTGGTATGCGGCACTGCCTGGAAGCGTCTGAAGGGCATGGCGAGCCTGAGCGCACTCGAGGGGACTACACCTAACCCCAAAACCTTCAGAAATATTTCTTCTAACATTTATCTCCATACCTATCTAAGGTGGCCAAGTATGTTGCGCGAGTATTCATTCTGTAGTTTTCACCACAGCCCCCCCCCCCACCCACTTGGTCCGGGAAACACTGCTGGAATGCTTACCAAAAACTCAGGTGTAGAAAATAAGCAATTTGAACCTTCTAAGTTTTCTTATTTTGTTAGTAAAAATATTATATCCATTGTTTTGAGAAAATAAACTATTTAGATATTCTAAGTTTTCATATCTTTTTAAGTAAAAAGATTAGATACATTGTTTTGTTAATATTAATATTTTTTAAAGAGCATAGAAACCAAAACTTAAATAAAACATAAAAATCAAAACATTTGAAAAAAAATAAAAATAAAAATAAACATAAAAAGATAAACCATGAAACAGTTTTTTTTAAAAGCATCCCATCATTGTTTTGTTAAGGTTGATATATTTTTAAAAGCACGAAAACCAATACATTTGAAAAATTAAAAAAAAATTAAAAACCGTTAAACATAAAACCAAACCAAAAAATTAAAAACCGTTAAACATAAAACCAAACCAAAGCATTTGAAAAAGCATAAAAAACCCGAAGTTTGAAAAAGCATGAAAAAAATAAAAAGAAAAAAGAAAAGCATGAAACCGCTTTTTTTTTAAAAGCATCTTATCGTTGTGTTTTCGAATCACACGCCTATATAAACCTCCGATTTTGAATTTCCTTTGCTCCTGTACCTCTCCTCTGTCACAGTTTTAGAGTCCTTAAAAGAGTTTCAGAGTCTCTGTGTGGTCGGTCTGTGGTCTATATGTGTTTATGGTGGTCTGTATTGGTTTCTGGTGGTCTGTATGTATATGCGGTGGTCTGCGTTTGTGGTGGTCTGTATGTGTATGCGGTGGTCTGGAGGTTAAACTTTTCAGTGATTGAATTCCTCTTCCAGGAAGAACCAGAACCAAAGGCAACTCCAAGCGCTGCAAAGCTCAACCTGCAACAACTGGTCACCTGTTACATCGCAGGCACCAGGTAATTTTCGAATGTCAGGCACTTTTAAACTAAGAATGACAAATATCTAACTCTTCCCTTTGTGTTTTGCTTCTTTAATTGTTCTAATTCGAACTCACTGGTTAGGGTTAGATATAGGCTATTTATTTTCTTTTACTGTTCTTCTCCTTGGATTCATGAGTAACAATCCTCCGCCCACCATGGTTCCCTTCCATATGTCCACCGACAGAAGGCTTTTCCCTTCCTCCACAGATCTGGGACTCTCATTTTCAATGGAGATCGCTGTTACCTGAATCCTCTGTGCGCGTACTTCTCATCGATGCGCAACAGCAGCTCCTCTGGCAAGCTCTGATCCCCTTCAGAAGTCCATAATTCATAGTCA
>LPNX010508618.1:54686-68083 GCA_001517045.1 Pseudotsuga menziesii
TTATCGTTGTAGATTTATGTGTGGAAGCAGAGCGTGGAGGAAGGTCCATGTCTGAATCAGAGGTTAGAGTGAACCCATGGTTGAATGTTATCGCAGATCCAGATCCCTGAAAGGGACTATTTATTTTGAGTGGAAGGGTTCGGTAATGATGAATACAATGTATCCTGGCATGGAAGAGATGCCTTGAGCGTGAGCCTGAGCATGTGCCTATACCTGTACCTACTAGTATAGGGTGGCCTGGCCTGGCGTTGACCTTTCGTCATAGCATTTGTTACAAGACTGTGAAGAGATCTAATCTCTTTTGGCAATGTCCACTGTTAGAATTCCATGGAGTTAAGAAGATCGAATTTCCTTTCCTCCTTCCATTCTCGGTTGCCTCCCACCTGAAGCCGATCTCCATATCTTAATGTGGCCTTTTTAGCGAGATCTCTACTTCCACTTGTCAAACCTGCAACAAAATTTCTTGTATATTTACTTCTTCTCTTCAAAACTTGAGATTTGACACAGTTCAAACTCAAGCTTGAATTACTTTATGCACAACAGGATCTAGTCAATGATACAGCGTAGAAAGGAAATCTCATTCTTGGTTTCTCTGCTCCTCGCCCAAGATACTTTTGATACTGTACTGATTGTTTGTGGGGAATATCTCCCAATAATTATCATACTCGACACTTCTAAAACAGCTAGTAATACTGTTTAGGTTTGTAAGTTCATTCCCATTCCACAGGGGAGACATAATCTTAGCGTTATATTTTCATTAATAATTGTTCCTGCAGAGTGACAGCTATACCACAGCATAAGATGGTAGTAGGGAGTTTGGATTATGAAAATTGAAGAAACTCAGGCTTATATTGAATCCCATTCATTGGCAGGAAGTGCATTCTCCTATAATCGAACAAAGAAGGGCCAGTATTCCTAGGCGCTCTGATTTTTCTGAGATTAATACTTATTATATATAAACAAATTATTATATATAAAACTTCTATGCAAATGAGTGAACACTAAAAAACTGAATGGCAACAACTGGAATGAAATATTTGTCCCATTTTAAGGTCACTTCTTTAGTGTTTTTATGCATTGTTGTGTTATCAAGATTGTTCTATATTCATAGAGAATATTTTCAATTGTTATGTTATCAGATTTGTTGTTATTCAATCGATGTCAGACTGTTCATAACTTGACATGCATTTCTGCTTTTTGAGGTTTGTTTTATAGAACTTCATATCTAACGAAACTACAGTGAATATTATAATAGGAGTCCATGAAAATATATTATCTTGGAAATAAACTTGAAGCACCACAAATAATTAAAAAACCATGTATATATATATATATGCTTGATTTGTGGAGCAGCTTCTCAATGCAATCTGAAGGCTATGGGATTATTTTCAAGCTTCTGTATTATACATATATACTGAGAATTCAATTCTGAAGCAGACAGACTATCCAAACTTTCCCTTCTATTGGAGCTAGGCAAGATAGAAACAAAGGATTTTACAGGTAATTAAAATGTAACATACAGAAATGAAAAGAACACCTATTACAGATAGCTGAAGAGCATTGTGAATTTTGTAAGCTTCCAATTTTTTGTAAAGATGGAACTTATTACGAGATGTTTGATGAAGAAAGGATAATGGTTCTTCTTTAATGAAAGCCATCCTTTATTTAGAATGACAGATATTTTCCTCTTGGAAAATATGTACATGCTTGATTTACATTTTGTCTTGGAAATAAACTTGAAGAACCACAAATAATTACAAAACATTAAAAAACCATATAGATGTATCATAAAAGCAACTACGACTTCAAAAATATCTGAACTTGATAAGCAACTACGACTTCTTAAGGATTTCTACTCTAACATGGGTATGAATGTCAACACTGACAAGATGAAAGCTATGATTATCAAATCCAAGAAGGACACCTATGCTAATTTTGTGTCTGACAATAACAACTTGGAGGAAGTGTCTTCTTACAAGTACCTATTAATTGATATCCATCACCAGCTCAACTAGAACTATAGCATTAAGAAAAGGATTAACGAAGGGTGGAAATCTTATTTTGGTATTGAAAATAATTGTAAAGCAGCAAACCTTGTGATGTGGGATAAAAACAAGCTCATCTTTGAAACTTTAGTCACTCCTCTTATCTTGTATTAGTCTAACGAATAATCAAATTCTAGACAATGCATTGGGTGGAATTACTAAGCAAATATGACTGTACCATATTGCACATAAAAGGGAAAGATTATTTGGTAGTAGATGCCTTGAATTAAAGACAACATATAGGCATAATTTTTGAATTTCAATGGGATTTGAGGACGGTGATTGAGATGTGCTTCAATGAAGACAAGTGGTACCAAGAAGTATGCAAATTCTATTACATAGGAATTATTGCAAAAAGGAATAAGTTAAAAAGTATAATGACTACCACCTATCTAGATATGGGGTGTTGCTATGGAGGAATTGAACTTATGTGCTAAACTATAAGGAGTAGAAAAGGCTAGTGTTTCATAAAGTGCAAAATATTCTCTTGTTCCAAAAACCCATTATACCAAAGGAATTATCAAAAATATGAAGTAACAATACGAGTAGCCAGTATTGAAGTTAGAAATCAATACTTATGTGACCAAGTGTTTAGAATGTCAACAAATGAAGGTGGAAGTGGGGAAGTTGAACTTCCCTAAAGCCTATTGAAAATAGGAATATATATCCTTGGACATCGTATCTAGATTACCAAGCACTTTTAGGGGTAACTACTTCGTGTCGGTAGTAGTCAACCATGTAACTAAGTTTTCCCTTTTAATTCTAGTCAATATTACTCATCTAGCATGCGATATCACCTACACCTTCATCTAGAGGTTGAGTTGTGTGTCGAAATAAATTGTTATAGAGCACAATTCCAAGTTTACTTCTAAGTTTTGGTATATTTTTTTTTGTGGGATACTCATGACACAAGGATTTAATGTAGCCTACCATCCATAGACAAATTGTCAAATGAAAAAGGTCAATTGAAGTTTGGAAAAGATACTTAAAATGTATGTAATGAATCCAAGGATTTTGGAGAACTACCTTCGCTTAGTGTATTTTTCGTACAACAATGGCTATCACCATTCTCAGTAGAAACATTGATTTGAGGTATTGTATCGAAATGAGGGTAATTGATTTATCAATAGGCACAACCTAGTATCACAAGTCGCTGCTGCACAACTAACCCAAGGAAGTGGCACCCTAGAAAATATGGGCAGTATAATAAAGCATGTATAACAATGTCTAAAGATCACACAGGATAGGCATAATATCTATTTAGATCATAATTAACCTTCCAAGATGTATAAATAGCGTTTCTTCAAGTCAATCTAGAAAGAAGCCCTCTACAACTAGGAAAATGGGAGAACTTGGACTAAGATATTGTTGAGATTTTGATTTTTTTTCTTAGATGTTTGTTGTTTCTTGCAAATTGATCTTTCCCTCTCATGTGATGACTCAAGATGTTTCCCATGTATCCTTTCTTATGAAATATGTTCCTATCCCTAACCATTTGTGGGAATATTGCTTCTACATAGATGATGAACATAAAAGAGTTTCTTGTTGATCCCCTTATAATTTTTGTTACTAAACAAAGGCACTAATGGAATAGAGTCATAGAGTGGGTCAACATATATTGTAGCACTTGGAATATGACACATGGGCATTAGAATCAAATATTAGAAATCCTTACCCGCGTTTGTTTAATGATGATTCGACATCGAGGTCGTAGCTATTTTTTAAGGGGGAGGATTGTGACATCCCTAATATATGACCACTATGTGGATCTCGATTCTCATAAATGGTTAATTATTATGCATCTTGTGGTGGTTATTATGATATTATGTTTAGGACTCAATATCTCCCTTTTATCTGTTGATTTTAACTGTCATTTATCGTTGAAAGATGTGTTTACATTATGATTGTCATGAGTATTCACTTAACTAAAAATTCGCTAATAGTAATGTTGAGCACTTATGTTATGATGATGGAATATACATATATCCATGATCATATACTCTTATATTATAAAAAAATTTAGACCATAATCATTATAATGATTTGTAATACATGTGTAATGGTATTATTGGAAAAGTTAAACTCGTGTAGGTTGAGACATTATGAAAAGGTTATAAATTGCATCCAAGGGAAAGAGGATCATGTTCAATGATATTGAAACACCCAATTTAAGCGTCGAATAAGACTTGGGAAGGAAACAATATTAAAAAACAATTTCAAAACTTAACTATGATAAAAAGCCTAATTTAGGAAAACTACAAATTACCTTTTGTCCACTTTGTAACACTTATATTTTTTCCCCTAAGCCTAATTTCTCCTAATGTGTGATCTGGTAGGGAAATGGGAAGGCCAAGAAGCATTCTTAGGAGGAAATTGATACGTCCTTAAGAGATTAGTAGAAAGAGTGATATGTTGTGTGAGGGTGTTATCCAAGGAGGAATGTTGAGATTGTGATGTTTAAGTAAGAGATACAATTATGGATTATGTTGATGACAAAGTAGACTGATAGTTACTCTAGCTTCATAGATGTGGATTGCAGAGGGTTGAAGTGTACTTTCCTAACCAAGGGTGTCATTTCTCATTGATCTTGGAAATCGTTATTTTTCAGCCCTTGGGATGCCCGTGCCATGTATGATACTCTCCTAATCAAGGGTTTTCATCAAGGATGAGAGTGGTGGTAAAATATTTTCAAAGGTTCATCACTATCGTGTATGATACTTTCCTAACTAGCGGTATTCATTATGGAGTATAAGTGGTGATCATTGTACATTCAGGAGTCTCTTCAGCACACTATGGTTGATCCATTCGGTACTCGATAATTGGATTATGTTTCAAGTTGATTGAACCATAAATGGAGTCCTCTATGTTTCCTTCCCTCACCTCATTGAACTTGAGCCCTTCTTGGTGGGGGGGGATGTGTAGTTTAGGTTACTACATTGGTTGCGTGCAAAATCGACCCTTGGATATGATTTCCCTCTTGATCAACAAGTCTTATTGTGGAGTACAAGTTTCAACCATTTATTGGTATCTTCTAACACAAAGGATAGTATGGACTTAATCTGTATTTTCACCACAATAGTTATTGTTGTTGAATAAATTTGTTGTAGTGATGATTATATTCTCTTTATTGGCATGAATCTTATTCGTTAGATTGTTGTTGTAGTTGTTCTAGAATGGATCTTATTCAAACAAAGTTGCTTGAAATATTAGAAATTAAAACATATGTTAGGGCATGTGGAACCAACCTAGATAGGAGGGATATAACAATACCTTCTCATGAGGATTAACTTAAATCTTACATTAAATGCAAAGGAAAACTGGGGAATCACAATCCTATCTTAATCTCCATTTTTGTCTTCTTCCAATAACTATTTGACCACTCATTTTCTTCCAATAACCATTTGAATAAGTAGAATTAATGGGTATGGAGTGAGTCATATTATCAACAACATAGACAAACAAGAGAGAGGGTATGGAACTTAAAGGGAAAATATTGAACAAATGCCTAATAAAGGAACCTTTCATGACACAAACAATAGGTACAAGGATTTTATCTCCCAATCAAGAGCATATACCTTTTAGTGAACATTTTGAAGATCGAAAACTCAACCAGCAATGCCCCTTCAATTTTCAAGCTTAATCCACATTGGCTTGAACGCCCCACTTACCTTCAACTCTTGAAATCTATGACAATAGAGCAACAGGTTCTCATGCCTCAATGTCAAAGGAATATAATCATAAAATGGAGTCACTAAGCAATGGAGCAATGATGAGTTTGGATATTCCTCCTGGGTTAGGGCAGGTAGTATATATCCAACACCCATAAACATGTAAGATTTGTGGATCCAACTTTGGCTTGGAAAGTTTTAAGAAAGAAGGAGCATACTCCTTGCATGGAATGAGGGTAGGTGGAGGATAAAATGACATGTCATATGGCTTTAATAAGGGGATCAAAATATAACCTTCTTCTACAAGCAAGCCTTAAATTAAAAACATTTAAGTAGTAATTGATTCATATCCAAAGACATAAAATAGATACTTGAGTGTTGAAAATTATAATTATAACCCTTTGGGAGAATTATATATACCATTGCTTTTACTTTTCCCACCTAAAAGGTGTAGAAAATAAACAATTTAAACCTTCTAAGTTTTCATATTTTATTAGTAAAAATATTATATCCATTGTTTTGAAAAAATAAACTATTTGGATATTCTAAGTTTTCATATTTTATTAGTAAAAATATTATATCCATTGTTTTGAAAAAATAAACTATTTGGATATTCTAAGTTTTCATATCTTTTTAAGTAAAAAGATTAGACACTGTAACGTACCCCATAAACTTGCATGTTGTTAGATGTGGGAAAAGGGGTAAGATTTACTTTTTTGACCATAAAGGACTCAATAAAAGATCTGGACACATCATACTCTAGATTGTAAAGTTCCTCAACAATCCCTTCTTATGAATTTTTCATATTCTGTCTAAGATTGTAGTCATACTCTTACCCAGTAGACAACGCTGAATTACAACAATGATCTTCGCTTAGTAAGGATTAATCGAGTGCAAGAGAATATACTGGAATGCTCTTCTATTATCATCTTGGCTAAACCCATGCATTAATGGATGCACATCAACACAATTATGTTAAATAACTAGATCCTTTGCATAGTGTGTCCATAGCATTAATCCGTGTACTTTGCTCTCTAAGTTAACATTAAACCCTTCAAAATATGAAAAGAATTACAGCTTAGTTCTTAGCCAACTTGTTGCATTCAGTCTGTATAACAATCTGGATATCCTTCATACTTTAATAAAGAAAACTGAACATACTACATGTATAAAATAGCTTAAGAGCCAAACATGAGATTTTTCAACATCTTAATTGCAGCCAAACACAAACAAAATACAATTAAACATTTATTAGGCGAGAGACACAATGTACGTGGTTCACCCCGTTCTTGGGGTTTACGTCCACCAACAGTTTTTCATTATTATTCATTCAGTAAAAGAAAATTACATTTTTCTTTGCAACCCCTTGTTGCCATACTTACTTGCGTCCATACAGCTTTTACTGGAATACACCCACTCTCAATACTTCGAGAGATTTTTTGTAAAACCCTAGCTTCATTAGGGAAGGCATCAACATTAACGTTACTTCTATACCTCAAGAAGTAATCCCCTGGACATAGCTAAGCATCGACAATAAGCTTTCTGCCCAGTAAAGGAAATCCTCTTCCTCAAAACAAGTAGTGACTCTTATCCACAATATATTAAAATTAAGACAGGACACACATTCTCTTAGTTTCAATTATATTCAAAACAGGTTTCCTACTCATATTACTTTCAACCCACTAAATAGGGGTACGGAGTATAAGCATTTTTCCGTGTCACATTCAATCAATAATGAGTGCACGCACTATAAACATTTTTCTGCATTATGTTTGAATTCAAAATCAAATAAAAATAGGCGCTATAAACCCTAATCACTTAAATATCTATTAGCATCTGCCCAATCTAGAGAGAGAGAATCTCACCTCTGATGCAGGACTATTCAACCATCTTCCCTGCACTCAAGTCATATCGCAGTAGATTCAATGCCTCTACAAGAAATATTATTAATACATCTCGCTAATTAACTCTCTCCTCACTCGCCAAAATGCTCTGTATAAATCTATGTGCTTTTTATCACTATTGTTTTCTATCATCCGCAGACCAGCAAAGAAACTGAAATCGTAGACTCTGTCCACTGGATTCAATCGAACAAAAAGTCAAATAACTACCTCCACATAACCGAGCACAGTTATAATAGAAGACCACGTGTCTCCATTGGTCATTCATTTTTAAGGTTTTGTCACTGATTTCACAACCTTGCTCCCAGCGGCACTTCCTACACGGTCTTAAATGACCAATCGCAAATCCTTCAACGTTAGATGAGCAACCCAACAGGATGAAAACGCTAATTTTCATAATGCGCTGAGGATGAAACCACTATTCTCATAAAGAATGGCTAGCCTGCCATATTCTAACATTCGAGGGCATTCTCCTTAAGACTGTTCAAAATAACAAACAACACCTGCCATATCATTCGATCCAACGTTACTTACAAGCGGGAGATGGAGTTGGAACAACTCCTAGACAGGTTGAAGAACTAGCGGCACTGCAAAAGAAGCCTATCAGAAACAGTCCATTTACCATCCTGCAGGACATTGGACTGAATGCCTTGATCTCAATCTCGACATTCCAGTTTATCTCTAACATCTAACTCAAAACCCCAAAAGTCAGTTCTGAATGCTAGGACATGGACCAGAAACCAACTTACAACATACTCCACAGGAAAGGAAGCATGCCTTGACAACTAAAAGAATTTCCCAAGGCGCATTGCAATAGCAATTTGCCTATTTACAACAGATACTGGGGAAACTTTTAGGGATCTAAGTTCTTCACGTGACCACGCGATACTACTAGCTGCCAGTCATACCACAATTTAGGTATGAAGCAAAGCTGTCAACTAGTTCTAAAACATGTCCGTTGGCCTCCAACAGACAACCGGAAAGATCCCAATTCGAAAAAGGTAAAGGAAAGGCCATTTCAAAGAAATCGCAGAGGGCCGCAGTCATACCTCAAGCGTTTCGGAGATTATCCACGTTGGCCCTGATAACCTTGTTCCACCATCGCGACTCGCCAAAGGGAACAGCATGTGTTTGCTGAACTGGTGCCCTTCTCCATGGCTACGTTCCTACCCCTTTTTCTTCCTCTTCCTTTTCTTCCCTTTTTCCTTTTTTCTGCCGTCAGGCCAAAGTTAATATATCTTCCCCAGACAGGAAAGATGCTAGGCGATTTAAGAGAATCCAGAAACTGGACTGGCACGCAGAGGTAGGTCGCGCACGGCCAGAGCCCTGCATCCTCCCTATTTTTTGCTGCCCGACCGTTTTTTTTCCAGAGTCATTAAAAAAAAATCATAGGGTAACTCTCAACGCACCCGACATCAGAGGTCGTGAACTCTGGCAACGTCCCCACAGATGGTGGCTCTGAGTGAGGTGGATTAATCTCTCCTCTTTCAGAGGCTATGGGTGAGGAAATCAAGCCCTCCACTATCCATGTTTTTGTAAAGCCTCCTTGATTTTTCTACTGAATTTAGGTAACGGGTCCCCCACCTTGATCATGAATTCAGGATGACGCCTCTACAGTAGGCGACTATAAATCAGGGTGCAATTAAACCCTCCTTGCTTTCTTCCAGAAAGGAAATTCAAGGAAAAAATAAGTGACGTGTCAAAAAATAATGTGTGTACGTATCCAAATATGTAATTACTTTTCACCTGATCCCCCAATTTGCATGTATAAGGCATTGATTGTATGTAAGGACCTTATATAAGTTGTACAGGGGGCTCCCGTTTTAATATATATGTAATACTCTAGTATACATATATATATATAAGATACATATGCATAAATTAATGTTAGTTTGAACCCCTCCGGCCCGGGGATCACTAGCAAACTTTTTTTTTTGAGTAATTAGTAAACCAAACCTCTGCCCAAAAAACTCCGTTCATATTTGGTAAAGTCCAAATTAAGACATGCACATCCAAGACAAAACATATGTTAATATATGGATGGCTGTAGCGAATGGACCAAACGCCCAGCTTGCGGAATGCTTTGGGTGTCTGTGTTATGGTGCAATTGGCTTGGGGCAGGTTAAAAGGAGGCCGTAACTTGCAATTTACAGAGTGTAAGGGCTGAAGAATTATCCAATTGCAAGGGAGGCAGCCTGTAGCTATGCCTTCTGTACATTATCCATTTTAACCCACATGACGAGCCATTAAAATAACGTATAGCTCTAGGGTATTAACAAGGCAGATCGATGGGACTTGAATGGAAACCCTTACATACATTTGGAATGGTTAAAATATCCCTCTATTTTATATTTAGTTGGCTCTACGTATTACATCGATCGTATATCCTTCATATATACTTATATATGAAGCTCATTTCTCTGCTTGTAATGCTCATATATATATATAGATATAATATACATGCATAACATAATGCTGTATATCCTTCATATACACTTATGTATATGAAGATCATTTTCTTTTCTTATAATGCTTCTTATATATGAAGATCCTTTATTTGCTTGTAATGCTCTTATATCTATATATATATAATATACATGCATAAAATAATGCTGTATATCCTTCATATATACTTATGTATATGAAGATCGTTTCTTTGCTTATAGTGCTCATATATATATATAGATGTAATATACATGCATAACATAATGTTGTATATCCTTCATATATCCTTTTACCTGAAGTTGATTAAGTCGCTTGCTGGTGTTACCCTTGTTTTTTTCTATTAAAATTTTATGACTAGTTGTCCCTTCCATGTGGAAGTCAATAGGAGGGTAACTCTCCTCCATCCTAGCCCAACCTACTTATAGCTAAAGGGTAGCTTATGGTAGTTTAGTTTGGGCTGATTACGGAAATAAATAGGAGGTCCCTAATCTTACTCTTTTGCCTTCACAGGCGTAGTTTTCACCTCATTAAGTTGCGACCAGATCCTAAGCATACTACTTGGATCTTCGACTATATTAATTTTATCATTTTTCTTCTGGCAGGGCCTTGGCCTTGAGCTCCTCACCAGAAGAATGAATACATCACACATTCATAAACACGAATTTCTTGGGGTGTATAAGAGGGACATTACAGATACATTGTTTTGTTAATATTAATATTTTTTTTAAAGAGCATAGAAACCAAAAATTAAAAAAACATAAAAATCCCTATAGTTTCCTATTAGATATAGTCGTTGAATGTTCTAAAAAGATATAAAGAAAGTGTCGGCATATACAAAAGGCCCTAAAACCTAGCACTATACTAAAAGCCTGGTATGGCTGCCAAAAGGGATAGTTTCCTCTGAGATATATTCGTTGAATTTTCTAGAAAGATATAAAGAAAGTGTCCTTTATTTATGAATTTCATTATTTTACTTCTACGTCTGTAACAACCTAAAAACATACTTGGCAAATCCATCATATAGGTTTTGCTAAGAGGTTGACCTCCATGGACCACGATGAGACATGGGATCCACTGTTTTTACACTCGCCTTTGGGATAGATTTGAAGTAGTTATATACATTAATAAGTTCATTTACATATAGAAAACTTTATTATCAATCATAATAAATATTAAATTTTCTAGAGTTTGTAATATTTTTTATTAAATGTAATTAAAATAAATAGAATTATTTGAATGTTGACTAGTGTTTGGTTGCTTAGGTTAGCATCTTGTAGTGTACCCCTGGTACCTTGATGTCATTGTGTGTGAGAGAAAAGGGGTAAAGTTTTTTTCTTTTTCTTTAAGTTTAGCTGTTACTACAACATGAGCCGATTATGTTAATGGCAGATTTTACATGTAACACAGTGAATCATGTCTAATCAAAGCACGATAATGTCAAGCTAAGCAAATTGTAGCACAATCATTGACAATTTTATACCCATCCCTAAGAATGCAAAAACAAAACAAGCTTATTATGCCTTCCTGTATTCACGTGATTAATTAATCCCTTCTATGGCAAAAAGCTTAGGTGTATCTCTTAACCTTTGATCAACAATAGGGTTTTCTCTTTTAAGCAAAGTCATCTATTCTTACTTGTTTCTAAGCAAAGAGTCATAGGAGATGCAATTCCATTTATACCAAAAGCATATTTCATGAAACATTCAACCTTAGAACTAAATGTTTTATGAGCATAGTACATTTAAGACATTACCACATGCCGCATTAGAGTATCCTTTTGACTAACAAGTATTTATGGAACGACATTAAATGTACACCCAATCAGATGAGGAAGCAAAAGCAAATCAAACCCATGAAAAGACACAGACACAAATTTACGTGGTTCACCCCCTCTTGGGGCTAAGTCCACCAATCTGTTCAATTTCTATTAAGCCATTTAACCAGGGTTACATAACAGCAGTTGTGACACTACATCCTTTCCACAATATCTCATACCGAGATCAACACTAGAATTGGTTAAGTAACCTTATCACAAGTAGCTAGCTGTAATATTTTATCAAACAAAATATTATCACAACAGCCTTTCTCCCATCCTTAATGGAACACCATTCTGGAAATGTTTAAAATATACTACTAACCTACAGAACATGGTCCGCTAAGTTGTACTGTTCAACATGGGCATTTACAACATTGCGCAAGATAGTAAAAAAGGAACTCAGGATGATGTCTTCTCACTATTTCAAAGGCATTTATAAGTCGGTTACTCACAGTGCAACGTAAACCTGAGTTACAGGTAGTTAGTACCATATTCAGCTTATCAAGCTAAACCCCAAAATCGCACAAATAATTCCAAAGACACAAATAGGAAACAAATTTACATTCTACAATATTCAGATCCTTGTCCACAATTTATTTTTCCTGATACATATATAATGTAAACCCTTGTGCCTATCTATCATGCTATACTGTTAATGAACAATCTATCCTCCCAGCCCATGCACCATCTTCCCTGATGAAATTTTCTGTGTGGTATTTAAGACTATTTATTAAAGCAAAACCCCACAACTTGTATATCATCTTCTTTAATCTACCAACTCATTATCTGGGCGAGGAAGTTATATTTTAAGAGAGTAAAACAAAATAACCAGCAGGTCGTCCTAGACGTACAGCTAGGAAGGCTGGGTGTCTTCAACGCCGAGTGGGCATGGAAAGACAATGCGACTTTGTGGCACCGTAGGGCAAAGCCATTATGAGGCAAGAAGGGTTTTCCTCAAGCCCAAAGAGGCTGAAAAACGATCAGATAACAAAGGAAGAAGAACTACCATGCGCTAGCTCGCTTTGGGTAAAAAAATCTGCTTCAAGGTGACAACCTTCAAGCTCGCCTGACCTCACGAATAAGCCACGTCCTTGCTGAAACAATCAGTGGCTACCAGTATAGGGTTTTGAACAGGAAAGAATTCTACACAGTTGACCGCCACCGCCCATCTAAAAAGGATTTACACATTCAAATGCGTCTGGGGAGTACCGGCGACCCAAAAGGATGCGGTAAGGGGTTCAGAGGAGCCACGTATGCAAACAAATGCAAATATCGTTGGATAAGGACAACATAACAAACCCTAAGTTTGTACAGGACTAGTTATGGGTGTGGCATTCAAATCTCTCTTATATGTGAAACGTTTTCTTTATCTGGTAAGTGCTGAGTCCCTCACACCTACCAGATTCAAATCTCACACATGAACAGGCTTGTCCTATAGCCAGACTTAAATTCCCAGAGAAACCACTGGCAGAGTAACCCACACATGGAATTCGTTTCCCACCTGGGTATTTAATAAGTTCCT
>LPNX010508638.1:0-22749 GCA_001517045.1 Pseudotsuga menziesii
CAAAGATTTTAGGAGGGGAAACCATAAATGGAGAAAACCCCTCAACTTCCTATAAGATAGTATCACCACAAGATGTGAACCCAAAACAGTAAGATGACCTCAATTCACAACAGCAGCCTTCTGTCTTCTGTCAAGCCCAAGAATTTCCTTCTCCAAAAAGTGCGCCACACTTGAGAGAGCAAGAGAGCTAAGTCACAAGTGATAAATAGAGAGACTCTCACTCTCTATTTATATTCTTCCGTTGACTTGAAGTGCACTCAACCATGTAGGCTTAACTTATAATTAATTACTTGAGCCTACACCTTAATTAGTGTATAATAACCCAAGTGCCCCTTAAACTGTGGGGACTTACCTAATGACTTGATATGACTTGTTTACATTATTAATCCTCCCGATCGGAACATCGGGGCATGACCACATGACTCAAATACATAATAGAAACATCCCAGAATAAACATTGGGTTACAATATATAAAATACATATAAGAATACATTCCGAACTTACATATACATCAACATTCATAAGGTAGTTTTCCATCAACACAACCACATCGTCATTGATCACATCGCACCGTGATGGAAATCTAGCTAGAGTTAGCTTTCATCCTTGAATGATTGCACAACGAGTGAATTATAATGTGTGTTAGCTTTCATAATGTAGTTTTTCATCTAGCACAACCACATTGTCATCAATCACAATGCACCATGATGGAAATCTAGCTAGAGTTAGTTTTCGTTCTTAAAACATTGCACAGTCAATAAAGTTAATGTCGGTTAGTTTTCATAAGGTAGTTTTTCATCTAAAACGGCCACATTTTTATCAAATACATTACATCATGATGGAAATCTAGCTGGAGTTAGCTTTCCTTCTAACAACATGGCACTATAAGGGAAATATTTTGTTTGTTAGCTCATTACACCATGATGGAAATCTAGCTGGAGTTAGCTTTCCTTTTAACAACATGGCACGATGAGTGACAGCTAATGTGTATTAGCTTTCATAAGGTAGTTTTCCATTTAACACAATCACATTGTCATCAAGCACATTGCACCGTGTTGAAAATCTAGCTGGAGTTATTTTTCATCTTTAAATCGTTGCACGGTGAGTGAAATCTAATGTGTGTAAGCTTTCATAGGGTATTTTTCCATCTAGCACAACCACATTGTTATCAATCACAATGCACCATGATGGAAATCTAGCTAGAGTTGGTTTCCATTCTTAAAACATTGCACGATGAATAAAGCTAATGTATGTTAGTCTTCATAAGGTAGTTTTTCATCTAACACACCCACATTGTTATCAAATACATTACACCATGATGGAAATATAGCTGGAGTTATATTTCCTTCTAACAACATGGCACTATAAGGGAAATCTTATGTGTATTAGCTCATTACACCATGATAGAAATCTAGCTAGAGTTAGCTTTCATTTTAACAACATGGCACGATGAGTGAAAACTAATGTGTGTTAGTTTTCATAAGGTATTTTTCCATATAACAGAACAACATTGTCATCAATCACATTTGGTTGTGTTGAAAATCTAGCTGAAGTTCGCTTTCATTCTTAAATCGTTACACGGTGAGTGAAATCTAATGTGTGTAAACTTTCATAGTGTAGTTTTTCATCTAGCACAGCCACATTGTCATCAATCACAATGCACCATGATGGAAATCTAGCTAGAGTTAGCTTTCGTTGTTAAAACATTGCACAGTGAGTAAAAGCTAATGTGTGTTAGTTCTCATAAAGTAGTTTTCCATCTAACACTGCCACATTGTCATCAAATACATTACACCATGATGAAAATATAATTGGAGTTAGCTTTCCTTCTAACATGGAACTATGAGTGAAAGATTATATGTTAGCTCATTACACCATTATGAAAATCTAGCTGGAGTTAGCTTTCTTTTTAACATGGCACGATGAGTGAACTTATCATTACCAAGTGGTTTTGTCATTATGTCAATATTTGCTCTGTTGTAGGACAATAATAAAGGTAGATGTCTTGATTGTCAACCAACTATCTGATGTAATTGTGATGAACTTCAATATGCTTAGTTATGGCATGATAGACTGAATTTTTTGCCATTTTGAGAGCACTCTGATTGTCACAGAAAAGTGAGGTTATCACTGCTTGGTCAAGTTGAAGATCGACCAATATTCTTCGTAACCACATTGCCTCACAACCTGTACTGAAGTCTGCCTTGTATTTTTTGTCAATGGAGGATAAGGCAACTGTAGCTTGTAGATTACTTTTCCATGAAATTACCTTCCTAAACCAAGAGTGAACACATAACCTATTTCTGACTTCCTTGTATCAACTGATTCAGCGTAATTGAAATCAATATGCTCTGCTAGCATGGAGTCAACATATCTCTGATATAGAATGCCAAAGTCAAGGGTCCCTTTGAATATTAATGGACTCATTTTGCAACTTTCCAATGTAACTCTTCAGGATTAGACATGAATTGAGAACGAGACAAATCACTAAAAAACATAGATCTGATTGGGTGGTAGTAAGATAAATCAAACTACCAACCAATTTCCAATACAATGACTCGTTGACTAGTGGTGAGTCCGTGTAAGTTGAGAGTTTTATGACAACTTCCATAGGTATAGATATATGATTACATTCAGTCATTCTGAATTTTTTGAAGAGTGCTTTGGCATACTTGACTTGTGATAAAAATACAGCGTGCTTAGATTGCAAAAATTCTACACCTAAACAATAATGAAGCAGGCTTTAATCAGTAATTTCAAAAATAGGTCAAATATCAAATTTCACCTGTTGAATATTGTTGGCACTGATTTTGGTGATGGGAATACCATCAACATAGACAAAATAAGATCAATATATCATCGTCACTATTTTTGACGTAGTAAGTGGGTTCATAATAGGTTTTTCTAACTCTAGAATCTCTAAGGTATTGATCAAGTTTGAAATACCAGGCTTGAGGAGCCTGCTTGAGTCCATACAAGGACTTTACCATCCATACAAGGACTTTACCAACCAACAAACCAAATGTTTCTTTCCAAAAAAATGAAACCCTTGCAGTTACATCAAGGCACTTTTAACATCCATCTGTATATCTTCCATCCAGAATTAGCAGAAATGGAGATAACTAGTCGAAAAGTCACCATTTTCGCTGTGGGGGCAAATATTTCTTCACAGTACACCCCTTCATATTGTGCATATCCTTTGGCAACAAGACAAGATTTGTATTTTTCTTAAGAACCATCTATTTTATATTTGACTTTTAAAATCCATTTACAACCAAGTGCTTTCTTCCCTAGAGGCAATGTGGACAAGACCCAAGTCTTACTTTTCATCTATGCATCATATTTCACTTTCATCGTAGCGTCTGATTCAAGTTTTCCTTTGGATTCTTCAAACGTGCTAGGTTCAAATACCTGACATGAAAACAACAGAAGTTAGAGAAAAATTTATCTGCTCACTGCCTTGCACAATTTGTTTCCTCAATCATGTAGTCTTTCCTTCTAGTGCCTTTGGCAACTCATCTTCTCAATATCCTTCCATCATGGTATAATACCATTTCCATTTCCTTTGTTGGCCCTCTTGGTCTTTCTGTGAAGATCAAGAATCCCTCTCTGTTGTGAAGATTGAGAATCCCCCTCTTCTTCACCAAACCCCTCCTTGGAACTTGACTCCTATGATGTTTCCGGCTCTGAGTCCTGTTTGATTTCAACACCAGAACTTGTTATTGAATGAGCAACAATTTCCCATCCACTACTTAGTACTACCAATAGATTTACCATCATCATAGAAGAATGATATTTTCTCATCGACAACATCTCTATTAATCACAATTTTGTTCATAGAAACATCTAGTTATTCATTAGGAAGGTTTTTCCTTGGGAATATTTGCAAAAGCAATACAACTGAAAATATGAAAATCTCTTACAAAAGGTTTTCTACCTAACCATGAATCCTCAGGAATGATATCCTACAAATATTTACAAGGAGTTTTGTTAAGTATGTAAACCAAAACATTCACTGGTTTTTCCCAGTATGGCTATGGTACATTCTGGCTGTGCACCATGCACTTTTCCATCTCCACAACTATCTTATTCCTCCTTTCCATGACTCCATTTTGATGTGGAGTGTATGGAGTGCTATACCGCCTATGTATACCTTCCCTTTTGCAAGATTCTTTGAACTAAGTTGAAACAAACTCACCTCCATTATCATATCCTAAAGCTTTCAGTTGTTTACTTGTTTTTTTCTCTACCAAAGATTTTTATGTTACAAAATTTGAACAACAACTTGACTTATTATTCATAAAACAAACCCTAATTTTCCTTGAATAGTCATCAACCAGTAATAGGAATTACTTATCTCCATATATTGTAAGTGTTTTCATTGGACCATGCAAATCAACATCTACTAGGTCCAAAACTCATTTGGCTTGCCATGTTTTATTGTCAGTATCAAATAAAAGACAATGTTGTTTTCATAACTGACAGACTGCACGTATCTCTAACAATCCTGCACATACCTCTAACAATCCTAAATGGATGGAAGACCATCCACCATATTAGTCTTATTAAGTACAAATAAATATTGATAACTTAGGTGTCCATACCTTTAATGCTAGAGTACATTTGTATTCTCTACCACAGCTGGTGCATGTGCCTTTGTTGTTTTTAGAATCAACCAGTCTATACAACCCTTTTTCACCAATACAAACTATAGTCACCTTGTTATCACGAGAGTAGTGACCATATATTTGCTTCCTTGAAAATTTACAAAAATATTAGGGTTCCTAGTTATCTCACTAATAGACGAGATTTTTGCTCATGTTAGGAACATATCGAATGTTTTTGAAAGTATAAGTTAAAGTATTGTTCAATATGACATGAACAGCCTCACATCCTCTAACATAGTGAGTCCATCCATCACCCAAAGCAATAGATTCACTATTACTCTTATCTTTAATGAAATTTACATACCAGTTTCTGTGACACTTGTAGTGGTGAGATGCACCTGAGTCGAATACCAGGCTATAGACTTAGTTGATTGATTATGTATTGCCACAAATGCAAAATCACCCACTGCTTCTTCTTCACCTCTTTCGGAAACATTTGCATGCCTTGATTTCATTTGACCATGTGCCAAGTCATATTGTTTTTTTGGCAATATCTCTTGAAGTGTCTAGGCTTATTGCAGTAATAACATCTGAATTTGTTCTCTTTGATACGTTGCTAGCATTTTTTTTTGTCTTTGGCTTTGAACTATGAACTTAATGCACTCATTATAGTGGATGGATTTGATGCTTCTATCTAATCTAGCCCCCTTTCCTTTTGTACAAAAAAGTGTTAATAACTTCTCAAATGTAAGTTGTTGGTTCTTCCCAAGTAGATGTAAGGACTCAACAAATGAATCAAAGGACAGCGGAAAACTTTGTATCAACAAAGTAACCATATCCTCATCATCCACTGGCTTCTTAATAGAAAAAAATTGATCATTAAGATCCTTCAAGTGCAACAAATATTTAGAGACTGGTCCTCCTTCCTATAACTTGGTGGAAACGTTAAAACAAAAGATTTTTAAAATACAATGACCACCCAACTTATGATGCTTGATACTTATTTTGGAGATTTGTCCACAACATAGGTGCTACAATGGAATTTCTTACTTCTGGAACTAATGTAACTGCAACTGACAGTTTGAGAAGCATAAGTGCCTCTTTATGTCTTTTATCATAGTTTTTGGGATAATTTGTTGGTATATATTCTTTACATAAGATCATAGTGGAAAAAATCGCAACTTTTCTTGGCTGTCAATTTTTCGGCCCGAAAAAATCCTAATTTTTCAAAAAATTGGACATCGGGAAAATCATTAAAAAAATCGGGAAAATCTGCAAAAACCGATAAAAAATGGGAAAATTGGGGAAAAAAACGGCAAAAATTTGAGAAAATCGGGAAAGATCAGGGAAAAACGGGAAAAATTGGCAAATAGGGGAAAATTGATAAGCTAATTTTGACCCTATTGAAGTACAAAATTTGCATTTTTTAATGCTTGTCGCGGTTTGCCGATTTTTTCGCCGATGTTGCCGAGAAGATGTTTTCTAGACCCTCCCTGATTTTTTGTTGATGCCGATTTTTTCCACTATGCTTAAGATGGTTTGTTCAAGATCTCTAAATTCAATAATGGTTAGTATCTTATGACTCCATAAACTGTAATTCTTTCCAATCAATTTTTCACACTTCGGAAAGAGTAAATGATGCTAACTAGCCATTACTAACACAAATTGAAGAGCGAAGACTACAATTTAGCACAGGATTACTACCATTGAGAGTACTCCATCCAATCAGTTTAGTAAACCTCCTTCGTGTCGATAGTAGCTTTGAATTTCCATGTAGTGGCTGGGAAATACTTCCACTCTCCAATTCGCGGCATGTCATCATTCCTTCACACAGGAGATTCGTGGTCAATACCAAGGTGGTGGCTAATCCTCGATGAGCTTACTTTTATCATGCGGATACACCACAAGATCACAGTTGATGGACCAATGAAGACTCCTCAATTTAGCAGCATATCAGGTCACAACATGTCTGAATGTCTACTTTCCTATATCAATATTACAGTAAGCAGATTTTGTAAAGTTCAAAGTCTACCATCAATAATAGAAATTCCAGAAAAATGCAGAACATGGTCAAGATTTACCCATGCTTTCATAGCTTTTAATATGCACCATGAGAGTCATACACCAGTTGCATACATGCAATACGATTTAACCACGATTCCAGTGACTACAAGTGCCATGATCTCTTGGCAGATCATGTAAATTGCATCACAGAGATGTAATCACATATAGAGACCATAAAAAAGGAGATAAAATTAATTTGATCTAAGAATGACTTTGGCAGGGTAGGCAGGTCTCGTTACAGTACTAAGGGGATTTTGAGAAAACAGATCTCACCATAGCCTGGCTTCTCAAGTTTATTTCTACATTGTCGCTGTAGACAGACATAAAAGAAAGAAAGCCAAGAAATAGTACAGGTTCAACATCAAATTTTGTAAAACAATGCTCAAGAGATATAGCACAATGAGTTGTTCAAACAAATAAATCATGCAAATGCCAGCCGCGACCACGAACAACCAACAGATAACCAACAATTCCGCCTACTGTGCATTAATAGCTCACAGTCTGGACTCTAAGCCATGCAAAGGGTCGAGGGCTTAAACAGCAAAATCAAACCCTACAAATAGACTAGCCAAAGAACAAATTGGCCTCATACATTAGTGACCGAACAAGTGAAAGAAACAATAACAAAACAGTGATAGAGCTCAAATGTAACAAAGGGCAAGAAAAACACAAGGCAGAGTCACTCAACCAAACAGCAATTCCTACCCATCAAACAAAAACAATGCACCAAAAAGGAAACATAGAGGAAGGTATGAGTCTACCTTTATCCAAACATAGCTGAACACACAATTTGGATGCAATTCCAAAATTTTCAATAGCCAACAGTCAGTCAACAAAAACACTTACAACCCAGGCTAATAGTCATGGCCAAGAAAGCACTTAACTGAATGTGTAAAGGGTCGAGCTCTTAACTCCTCAAAACCAAAATGCAAGAAGATGCTACAAGGGAGAGAGAAGGCTAGGTTATGAAAAGCACTTATCAAAAATCAACCATCAGATCTCTCACCAACAGACCTGATCAAACATAGTACAACCACTGCCCCCATTGAACGTCAAATGCTATTCACTAGGGCCAGTACAGAGGTGGACAAGTGGTAATCCCAAACACCAATAGCCAAACACCCAAATCCCAAGGATGGCTTGGCAGGGCTAATCATGTCCAAGATCAAACTTCCAAAACCTAGTTTCCCAAAGCCAGCCATTCCAATGATTTTTATAACTTCCATGGGGTTAACACTAGTTAGGAACTTACAAGAGCACACATAAGACAAGATATCAGCTAGCTACTATAGATTTAAATGATATGAGTGCCAATTTGACATTATTCACTATATATCTAAATTGTACTTGTCATCCTAAAGTATTTAATTGCAGAGCTCTGAACTGATTTTAAAGATTAGAGAAAGAATATCTTGCATATACAGGTGAACACAACAAACTGTATATAGATAGAAATGTTATTCATTCCTCAATCAGTGCTAGGTAAGCTACTGCATAAAATCAACTTATTGTTACAAAAATTGCAGAAAATAGTCAACAACGCAGGGACTAGGGAAAATAGATGGAAATTTTATAGAAATAGAAATTTGTATAGCACATGAAGAAAACAAAAGTAGATATAGGCACTTGCAGTAGTGCTCTAACATCCCGCTTCTCCTTTAAACCATCGAGAATATCAGTTAGTTGTGACCTAAATCACCATGCAATATAAAAATATGTCGTGTGAAATTAGTTACAATTCAAAAATGAAGAATAATATTGCATTTTAAGAAGAAACATGAGCAAAATATGACATGTTATGCTTTAGTGCAGATTTTTACTTCCGTTTACAGTATGTCAATAATCTGTATTGGATGTCAATAATTGGGCATAAGAGATCCCCCGAAGTTTGTCAAGAGAATAGAATATGTGCCGAAAGTAGCCCTCTCACCGGAAGAAACTATGCGGGTTGCTTTCTCCCTGGCAGATCGGGCCCTAATCACGTAATTCACGGGGCTCTGGCCTTTGCCAAAATCCACTGATAGCTGGGTCCAAAGAAACTAGAGACCCCTCATCTCCAAAAACGTTGCATCATACTCCGTTGGAAGAGGATACTTCCTGTTTGACTTCGAAACCAAAGAAGACAAAGATCTAATTTTCAGGAATGGCCCCTACTTCATTTAACCTTTTGTCCATTTCCTTTTGTCCACTAAGAAAAGAAACAAATTGCTATCTAAATAATTGGAAGACCTTGTTTATGTTCGCGGAAATTTGAAATTGGCATTAAGCAGTGTTTCCAAAGATTCATCTAGTCCGATTGGGCCATAGTTTGAGCCTACTCCAAGTGCAGAAGAAGATGACCTTGGAGTAGGCATGGATAGTGACAATAGTAATAAGCCTATTGTTGATGATGATAGATATTCACTTATTGATGAATCTGATCACAAATCTAGCACCATACCACTGTTCCTTTGTTTTCTATGTTGGCTGCACCTTCTCGGAAAGCCATACAGCTACTAAGTTTCAGCAGTTTGTGGAGGTTTCCTTGTAATTACTAATCTTTGATTAAGGAATGAAAAGCTGATTTTGTAGGAGAAATTACCTATGTATGTATGAATTTTTTTTATGCTTCCACTCTTTATAGTTTCCATCTATACATAGTGTGATTGATGCTATATTTAGGATTTAAATTTTCTGCATTGATTAATTTCAACAATAAATTGATTTGATAGAGGACACAAGGACAGCAGTCACCTAGGCTAGGAAATTTTACAGTGCATCCATGAAAAAACACAGATTTGTGATTGATGATATGATTAGAAATTGTTTTTTCTGCATTAATTAAATTCTGGAATTAATTGATTTGATGGAGGACACAAGGACAGCAGTCACCTAGGCTAGGAAATTTTAGATTGCATCCATGAAAAAACTCAGATTTGCAAACCAATGAGAAAATTGAGATTTCTGTTGTCATGACAGAGTATAGGAGAGTTCATTGTGACATTTTGAGCATGAACGAAATATCTATGCAATCGATATGCTAGTAAATTATTTTATATAAGAATGACCATGTTATACTTTTATCTTTATTACATTATTATTACACTCTAATCATAAATAAAAAATACAAAAACCATATTAGATCGATAGCCTTGCACTTTCTTTGTCCCTAGCTTGACAGGTTGCTGGTTGCTCAAAGGTATACTAGGTTATCTCAAAATTCAGAGGTTTGGCTACTACAATAACTGCATTCACAGAATTGATTCCACTAAGACAGGAAATGAATGTTGTTTCCTTACACCAGATATAATATAGGAATCCTGGAATTGTCCTGCTGTTAGATAATCATAGTAAATTCTATTGTTAACTGTGTTCTGTCAGTAATAGCTTGTGAAGCAGCTAGAAAACTTTACTTCTAATCCCATTTCCCATGAGAAAATATTAAGAGTATAGCCAAAAGGATTGGTATTAGTCATTAAACAATGCCTTTTTTTCGAAGGATATTTTGGATGACCAATTGATTCCATATTGACCTTTTTCACTGGGTGTTTTACAAGATGTTGAAAGGCTCTTTTCATCACGTGTTTTCTATTTTTTACAAGATCCTATTTTAGGGACAAAATTTCAATTTTCACATATTTGGATAAGAAGACAATCTATTTTGGACAACAAACTGTTAGCAGCCCGTAACCCTCACGGATTACCCCAAAGGCTGCCCAAGGATCTTCTAGCAGGAAAACCCTATGCGGGTGGCTTCCCTAGGGAAATGGAGAGAGGGCCGAGCCCTAAACAGTCTGCCCATAAACAAAATGGATCAGCCTTGAAGAAGAGGGGGTTTCTAAGAAGAAGGTAAGGCTGCCTGGAAAAATATGAAGAAGGATGCCCACAATATCATGCTTAATATCTCCAAAATTACATACTTCGTAGATCTGATGCCAAGACTTGCACTACTCATCTTTTCATAAAATTGCCATTTATTAAACATGTGTGGAAAGATATGGAAGACAACCTTGGGAAGCATGCTATCTGGAATGAAGCTTCTATTGAAGGCCGTCTCAAAATTTGGTTTGTCAAATCAAAACTAAAAGGTCTAAGAGTTACACCTTTCCTTGTTATATAGGAAATTTGGATTGCCATAAATTCCATTCTTTTTGAATATTGAAGCATTCCTACTTTCCAAATCTCTACTCAAGTTAACAAGCTACTTCATCATTGTACACTCTACTTGTTAACAAACTGCCTTTTGTAACTCTTGCCTATATGGTATCAATGCCAACATGGCTCTAATATGTACATGGATCAGACCTCAGTCCTTTGGAAGGTTGGTGGTCCCCATCAAATTACCTTTATGACTGGATTTGTATTTCCTAGGTATTTTTGGACTGTTTTACAACTCAGCTTACAAATTTGGAATCACTTCTTCTACAACAGGTATAAGAGGCTCTTCCTCGTAATGTCAAACCATTGAAAATCTCTGAGACTAGTAGATCACTTAACCAATGACATCAACAATGGATCTATTGGGATATTGATCGTGCAACCACAATTCCTATGAATTCCCTAAATCTTTTGACACAAAAACAGTCTGCATTATAGAGGTGTGAAAAGAGAAGCTGAGATAGAATAAGGCCCATAAAAAGGAGGACACCCCTTTCAAATGAGGGTAAATGATGTCAAATAAAAGCAACATCCTAACTTCCAAAGGCTCAAGAAGAAGCATACTCCATCAAATGAGGAAGGTACCTGAGAAGAAATCTAATGATCCAAATTCCAAACCTCCAAAGCCTCTCTAACAATGGTGCACCAAGGAAGAATGGTCCCAAAGTGATACATGAAAAACTTAGATCTCAATCACTAAACAACCCTTCTCAAATCATGAGTTACAACACCCTCTAAATGAACTCTAAGTGGACAAACCCTATACATCTCTTCCACGAAGCATGAAGACAACTCCAAATCATGAGTAAATGTCCAACAAGCCTCCAAAAGTGGTCATATTAATGAAAAGGTCCCCAAACAGTGGAGCATTTCAATAATTTGTTATGGATAATAGTGGAAATATCCTTAAAAGGATGGAGAACCCTCATCAACCTTCCAATGATGAATGTATCCAAAAGAAAGAATGTCAGGAATGAAAGAGTCCTCCCAATGGCTGAATGCTCTCCATGAAAGAAGATTCCAACTAGCATGAAAAACAACGATGTTAAAAAACCAAGCCTCCACTGAGGAACGAATCCTCCTTAAACGATATAAAATGTGATTTGAGGCACTTTCAAAGTGGATTCCCCCCTTCAAACAAATATAAAAGTTGAACGCTCATGCCAGGCATTTAATCACACAGGAAAAATGGATTTAGGACTGCTGCTACATATCTACAGGTTGTCACCATTCAAGGGTTTACACCAGCCACAAATCACTAAGGATAGGGTGTCATGGATTCTTAGGGTTCTACGTATTTTCTACTATGGATCCTAAGTAGCCTTTCACAAACCTGGAGCAACTAGAAAAAGGCCCCTGTAGAAGATGTGCCTAGGATTAAAATCCATGACAATTAGAATCCCATCCTTAATAGCTGTGACAAAATGATAGTGCTTATATCTTCTATTGAAGGGGTTCATTTTTTGTTACCATACTACTACAAGAATTTGCATCAATGCTCATAACTGTTGTACTATCAAATTTTTGATCCATGGAATCTTAGAGAACCCTCTAAATTATGCCACCATAGTTGTATATCCAGGTTAAATGAGAATCCATTCAAACATGTGAGAGGAAACCCATGCTTTGGATCCTCCAACCTTGTGTTAGCGTGAAAGAAAGACCAAAAAATGTTCTTTTCAAACTGAGAGAATAAACAGAACGACTACCCTGATTATGCAATGGAATTATGCATTTATAGCTTTAAAATAGACCAGAAATGTCCAAACTAAGATCAATGGTGATGGATTTCATGTGTTTAAAATAACTTTAGTTATGATTTTTCTAATCCCTTTATACTTGCTTTTGATGTGCAAGTTCAATGAAGAAGAAAAGAACAATAAAAGGAAACTTAATCTTTGAAGTCTTATGACAATATGGAATGTAGTTTGAGATAAATGAGATTTAAAATAACATGAGTGTGCACCAAAGCAGAGTATTGGATTTTCTTATGTAGATTCCAGAAAATGTCATGCAAAGGGAATACACAAATATGCCAAATTTTAGGCCATTCAAGATGTTAAAAGAGAGAATAAAATCTAGACTGAGATTCCAATGTAATTCCTAGATAATCACAGACCAAAGTTTTATTCCAAATTAAAATTTAAAGCCTAAGTTATTTGTTTGGCTAACAATCCCATTTAATTGTAGATCTAAACCAATGAACATAATTCTAATAGGAGTGAAATATAACCCTGCAAAGTAATTAAAATTTAAAGGTTCGATTAAGGAAACTATCCCTGATAAGAATGTTACAAAAGAGGTTGAATAAATTCCTTAGGATCTCCTATAATCATTTGAAATCTTGTAATAATGATGTAAATTTGAATGAGGGTTTAAGCTCAATTGAATTTGTTTAGAACAGCTACAATGCATACAATTTCTTCAAACAAACAAAAAAAACAATGGAGATAGATACCAAAAGACAAACTTGTGTCAATGTTTGCTTGGATATTTAGATTAGTGAAGCATTGAAATAACATAATTAAGAGATAAATCCTAATTGAAGCTATTCACTTACAAGATTCCAAAGAATGAAGGTCAAATAGACCTTTAGGGTACCGAGTCCAACAATTTGCATGAAATAGCCATGGAAATGAGATTCTATACAAACATTGAGGTTTTACTATCATTGAGGTTTTATAATTAGATGGAACGTTGGGTACTTCAAAATACACCAGTGGGTATGTCAAAGTACCCAAAATCCACATCCCCTGCATTTGGTATTCATAGAGGTAGCCTGTGCCCTCAAGGGATGCACAAAAATACACACTGATAGCACCCTTTTCTGAGGATAAATAATTTAGGAAAAATCCCTAAAACCTAATTACTAGCTACCAACCCTCCTACACTATAAAATCTAAACAAAGACAGAAATTACAATTATCATTTTCTAGTGCTAGGCCATCATTGTTGTTGCTGGGCAGTGGTTTGGTAGGTGAAAGCACATAACAACAATGGATTTGTAATGTGCTTTGATTGGATTTGACAGTGAATAGTGATTGGTATGTAGCATCATTCATATATGTATCAATTATGCTTTATTAATGATTATTTTAAAAGTCTAAAACTTTAGGCATCAATGAATTTTTTAATGTTTATATATTTGGGGCAGGGCCCGGTATGTCCTACACCAATGTTCTATGTTGTCCCCTGAAATATTGGGGATTCTCTAGACTTAACTGGGTACATGTCTCCACATACCCATTCCATCAGATACCAGAAACTTGTTTTAAGAAGATTATGAGTTATAACACATTTTATTATAGTTTGTCTGAGAGAAGTATGTTTTCATTTAATGAATGCTGCATATGGAACACTGTCAAACTTGGCCAACAACTTTATTTCCAGAGCTGTATGCCCCTTGGGGTTTGGACCTGGGTCATCAACATGGCGACACCCCATTTTGAAGAGCAGTATTGACCAGCTTCGATTTAATTATACAGACAGCCCTAGCAGCTTCAAAAGATTGGATAGAGTAGCTATTGACATCCTAATTATTTTATAATAAATATCAAATTGCTTGGGAAATTTACTGAGTTGCTTAATTTTTTTATTTTAAACATCATATTAAGAGTTTGCTCGATTCAACATATACTGCAATGGATATGGTTCTTTCTAATGCATTATTTTATTCCTCTTGTTGTTTAGCCTTTTTATTGCTAACATAGGGAGTGGTACTCGTGGCATTTTCCTGAGCTGGTGAAGATTGTCAATGACAACTATATCTATGCAAGAGTAGCAAAATTTGTGAAGGACAAGTCCACTTTGTCAGAGGATGCCTTATCTGACTTGACAGAATTAACTGGTGATGAAGACAAATCTAAGGATAGGGTGAATCCACGGACCTAGGTAACACTTTTTGGCAAGTGAATTTCAGCAAAAACAGAAAAACGCACCTCGGTCGAGGGATTGTTAAGCCCTCGACCGAGGTCTTAATATCTCGACCGAGGGCTTGTTAAGCCCTCGACCGAGGTATTGTGAGCTTTACAAAACCTCGGTCGAGGTATTTAAATACCTTGACCGAGGTATTTAAAAACCTCGGTCGAGGTTCATACCTCAGTCGAGGTCTTCAAAAAACAGACTTAGCCCTCATTCAAACAAATGGAAAATTTCCTGTGCCTTGCAGAGGTGTAAACCCTGCCATTCCTAGCACATAACTGAGCAGAGTTGATACCGATAAATTCACCAACGAATCATCTATCCATTGAGGTATCATACACGCATTTTGGCATTCATATGATATTTATTTTTTAATTACTTCTAAAACTTATACTTGAAAACCACATTGCAACTTCAAAGCAGCTCAAAGAAAAATCCGCAGAGTTAAAACTACACAGCCAAAAAATTCTTAAAAATGCACACATCACATATCGACATGTCCTCTTCAAAAGAGTATCTTTGGTTTTTCAATTTTTCAAAAAATCGAAAAAATTCCTTTACGTGGACAAATATGTGTTTAAAACGATGCTGAAATCAAATGTGGTCACTTTCGAAAAATAATAAATAATTGTATAATGCAAAAAAAATTAACAAAAAAATATGCACATCACACTGCATTTTATGTAGATCATGCTCATATATTTATTTTTTTTAAATTATTAATGCAAGATTGAATTAATCTACGTGGACACTAACCACTTATTAGCTTCTTCAAATGTTTAAGGTCACACAGTTCATTAAATGCAAAAATTCACAGATTAAATGACATCGGAATATTTTAAAAAAAATATCACTATGAAGCCAACATAATATTCTACAATTTCTTTTTTTACTGCAAGTCAAAATTCACATGGCATATATGCGTTTTGAGGGCTTCTATCAAGAACATGAGTAAAAAATCAGGTTTTCATCGCCAAATTTGGCCAAAAAGTGTTACCCATCTTCATGGAATCACCCGATATTATTGAGGCTGCTAAGGCTTCTATGGGTACACCGTTATTTGTTGGATGAAAACTTTGATCATTTGCTGAAATGGAATCATGTGGATTGCTGTAATTTTGATTCACCATTTTTGTGACATTTTATAATTATGTTTTGTGATGTCAGGTCAAGATATTTCTCCTATTGATTTAATAAACATCAAGCAGTTTGCACAGAGGGTTATAGAACTTTCAGAATATCGAAAACAAATTCATTCTTACCTTTTGTCAAAGATGCAAGATATTGCTCCAAACCTTGCAAGCTTGATTGGTGAAATGGTAGGTGCTCGGTTGATCTCTCATAGGTTTGTGCCTAGCTCTTTTTAGTCTCTGGTTTACAAAACGAAAACAAATATTGGCTCACTGTGGAGTAAATTGACACCATCGTATGTAATAGGCTACTACAAGGTGGCCTTCTTCCTTTTCTCTACCATTATACTTGTTTGAACTGCCCAACTATGGAACAAAAAATTATTACACAAAAACAGAACCCATTTCTCTCCTAGCAGTGAAGGTTTCAAGGTTGGAGTAAGCAAATTCAAAACAGTAACACTTTTCAGGAGTCACCATCACAACATCCACTTTATTGATTGATTCAATTTTTCCTCTTAGATTTTATTTAAGTTCTTGATTCAAGACCAATTATCCTAGGGGAATAACAGCAATGGCCTCTCCCTTTATCTATTAGCAGACATCCTTTGTTTTTAGAAAAAAATTTACACAACAAAACTAGCAACTCTATTGGGCATAATTTAGTGCACTCTTTTGTTTAGGATCATTATACAAAACAGTACCTATATTCCTATAGTAGTGTCCGGGAAAGCTATGGGCAAGAAGAAACAGTCCGGGCAGGCAGACAGAGATCTCAGGAAAGTAGACAGAGGACTTGGGCAGGTACAGGAACTTCTCGGGAAGGCTCGGTTTAATTACGAGCAGATCCGGGCAAGCCGTCATGAACACGGGAATCAGAAAAATAGGGTCCAGGAAGGCAGCATTAGATCCGGGCAGCTCCAGGCAGGAAGTTGTAGATCCGAAAACAAATCTAGGAAGTCCAGGCAAGTAACAACAAATCTGGGCTGCATATTTAGATTTTCTGGACAGCAGGAAGAATTAGGGAAGAAATCCCTAATTTGTATTTTGATGTAAAATTCATGTTCTGTGAGGGAAATTTGGGTAGCAGTGGAACTCTGGCAGCAGTGAATTTGGGCAGCAGTAAAACAACTTTTGGGCAGCAAGTTGATGGTCACAGGTGCTTAGGGTTTTACTCACCCTCCACGTGGCAGCATATGGTAGCAGCAGCAAGCCTGCTAGGGCTTCATTATACTTGAATTTTTTTTCATGTACATTCATCTTGGAATTCTGAGATCAATTCTCTTCTTTTAATGAACAAACTCAGTCATCTCATTTAAAGGATGAATTACTAATGCTTTTGGGTTTTTTGTCCTTTAAAAGTATCCCCATGAAAATTCATGTGTTCAATTGTGTGATGCTTGGTTGACTACTGCACTTGTCTCATTCCTGTTTACTTTTCAATCTCTATCTATATTACAGTCTGCAATTTCTTAAGAATGACATGCACATGTTAAAATTCAACATGGTATCAGAGCTTTGCATGTGAATATTGCAGTAAGAGAGCAAATTACTGTAATACTCCTAAAACTTGGACATATGCAGACTAAGATAGCGGACTAGTTAGTCAGAGATGGCCACCAACATCTTCGGACTAGAAGAAAGGCTTGAGGGGTCAGCCAACTACAACTCATGGAAACCCAGGCTTATGGACACCTTAGAAGAGAATGACGTAGATGATTTGGTTCTTAATGCCACAGAAGAACCTACATCTAATGTTTGAAGCATTGCCTTTAAGAAGAAGCAAGCAAAGGCAAGGTGGATCATCTATGACTCACGACACCCACTCTTGTTATAGTGTAAACCCAAGCTAGGGTTCCATGGTGATCTCTTGTAGCACCATCTTCATATTTTCACTAGCTAGGGTTTAACCCTCGGCCTATTCACCTTCACGACAACCCTTAGAATCTTCAAGGGGAGCATCATACATTCATGGTCAGCAACATTCCATCACAGGTAGCCTCAGATTCTTCAACAACAACATCATTTCACCCTCCTCTTGGCTGTTGTCTATCCCAAGCAGCTCCTATAGTAGCTCGGGTAGCAGCAGCAGGCTGTCGGGCAGTAACAGCAGGGACTTGGGCAGCAAAAGTAGGCTCAAGCAGCAGCAGGGTTGTTGGGGTTTTTGTCCTTTAAAGGTTTCCCCATGCAAAACTATTGTGTTCACTGTGTGTGATGTTGTTGATGTTTCTACTGCACTTTTCTTTTCTTTTGTTATCTTTCGATCGACAAAATTTTAAAGAATTCATGCTAATGCTAAAATTCAACACCGAGGGCCATTCTTTCAATCGAGGCACTTGGTAAGTTACCAAGAATTTGAACCAGTTTGGGACAAGGGAACTCAACCTAGGGCTGAGGGCCATTCTATAGGAGAATGGAGGCTGATCAGTTACCAAGAAATTGACCCAGTTTGGGACTGGGGTGGGACTGGGGATCTCAGCCTAGAATTGAGGGCCATTCACTGAATGAAGGTACTTCGTTAGTTACCAAAAATTTGAACCAGTCTGGGATTGGGGGACTTAGCCTAGGTTAAGGGCCATTCTTCGGGAGAATGGAGGCACTTTGTCAGTTACCAAGTATTTGACATTAAGTCATTTGATGCATCCTAGGGATAAGGCACCTGGTTAGTTACCAAGTCATCACCATAAGCCCTAGACCGGGTCTAGGCATGTGATGCACTCCTCTCCTTTATCTCTGGGCTATTAGACCTTCTCTGGGTATTAGCTACCCCTGGTTAAGAGACCTAGCACCTGCTCTTGGTGGCACAAGGAGATCAAGTTAAATCAATTAGTAATTCTCCTTATTTATGATGATGTGCTTTGAGTGGGCATGAAGGACCCTAGAGACCACTTGCTTTGACCACAAAATACTTGGAGGACCATCTAACCCTAAGCCTTGGTCCATTTGAAAGACCAAGTGGCACAAGTCAAAATGCAAAAAGACTTTTTGTACCACAAAAGATTAAAGTCAAAAGGGTAAAGAGGAAAAAGATACAAACCATAATGTCAACTCCTAATTATGTGGGACCAACCCAAATGTTTGAAAGCCTATAGATAAATTCCACTTGCAATTCATTTTAACACACAACAACTTTCATCACTTCACTGCTCCTTCTTGGACTAAGGAAAGATTCATGACTGAGATTATCCGCTGCTTTTGAGAGGAGGTTTTTGTGGCTGGGCTCTTTCTTTATCTCTTTTCGCTATCCTAGTGTGGTTTCCTAGCTCACTAGGGCTTCTCCTTGTACAGGCTACAATCCACATCAGTGGTCACGAGCTGCTACAATCCACAAGTAGCAACAGTCACTACTCCATTTCCTTGTGCTCACAGTGTGGACCTAGGGTAGTAGCATACCCTCACTGCTTGCTCTCAGTGGAAGTACAGGGCAGCAGCAAAGGCTTCCCCAACACTTGTTGGTGGCCTCCTTTATCGGCAGAAACATCCCAAACAAATTTGGGAAGCACTAACAACAAAATTCGGGCATTAAAGTGAATTAGGGAAGAAAACCCTAATCATGGTTTTGTTGTAAAAAATTATCTTTTGTGGATTTGGTTGATCAATGATTCAAACCATTTAGGGTTTCAAAATTATTGAAGACTTGGTCATCTCATTTAAGAGATGAGTTACTAATTCGTTTGGGTTTTTTTTCCTTTAAAGGTTTCCTCGTGAAAAACTATTGTGTTCAGTGTGTGTGATGTTGTTGATGTTTCTACTGCACTTGTCTTTTGTTATCTTTCGGTCTGCAAAATTTTAAAGAATTCATGCTAATGATAAAATTCAACACTGAGGGCCATTCTTTGAATGGAGGCACCTGGTCAGTTATCGGGAATTTGAACCAGTCAGGGCACCATAGAGAAGAACTTGATAAAGATAATATTAAACTGTAAGCCAAAATGGGATTTGTGTATATTCATTTGCTGATCTATTTATGTTCTTTTGGGTCTGTGATTGGCTCAATCAATTAAGAAAATAAATGTTAAGTCTTCAGCAAGTACCTAGGAATCTATTTGCATATTCATGTGCATTTGATGGATTTCCTTTACTTTTACCCAATAAGTAACTTTATATAACATGTTACGCATGCTGAATGACCACTAACTTCATGTCAAAACCCAAACAATAGTTGTACAGTAAAATGGATTGGAAGAAACAAATGTTCATTGTAGCAACATGGCCATGGTTATGCTTGATACCCTTTGTTTTCAAGCTAGCATCCACTTCTTGTTAAATATTTTGATATTCTTGAGCATTATGGCCTTTAATGGATAATGATTGCTAAGCCTTTAATGGACAATGATTGCTGAGTGTTGTAAAAGATATATTATTTTTGGCAGTAAAGCTTAGATAGGGGGTCGACAGCATAAGCCATAGGATACATAGCTTATGTGCAATTTGATGGTTATGATAATAATCAAAGGGAGAGTTTCTTTGAGCTAAATAGTTTGTAATTATTGCCTTAAACATTTATATTGTTATATGTTTTGTAATAAGAAATGCATCAAATTTAGACATGAACAAGTTAAGAATGTGGCCGAACATGATGTGCAACTATAAAAATTTCAGGGTTTGATGGAAAAGGCACTTGTAGGTAGGTTCATGGGTAAATTTTTCAATAGAAAAATCCTAAAGAAGTGGTTGTTGGAACACTAGAAACCTATATATGTTATATTTCAGTATATAGTATAAATATTTGATGGAGATTCAATTCCCCCTCCACCCGCCCTCAAAGGAACCACTAAAGGTGTTTCACCCGCCATCCTTGCTTCACCCACCAAAAGTGTTTAAGGAACTATGGGTGAAGTGGACTTTTTTCCAGCCCTTGTTGTCCTCGTTATTTATTTGTTCACGATCACTCTATCATTTTCTAATTTGATTTGGATTTATTTGGTACATAGGGGAATGGTTGGCACATAAAAAATCCTATGATATTTTTAATTGAATCCCATTACAATCCAACTGGAGCTCTATCCACCAACATTCCTTTGTGAATAGGAGTTGGTGTCGATGATGACAATGAGGGTGATGAAATAGGACAAGATACATTAAGTAGGCCTGGTATCTATACATTTTCTCTTTGGCAAAGACAACTGCTCATGGACAGAATTAGCAATGAAATATATATAATTGAATAGTACATTAGGATCTTTAGGCTTTGGATGGAACCCATCCATCATTCCCATTATACAAGCATCAATAACTTTGTTACTATCCCCTGCTAAAATAATAGACAAAGAAAAGAGGTTCTCACCTTGAGTTAGTCAGGGTATAGCCACAAATTTCTGGGTTTGGATGGAATTTTTTTTCTAAAGTATTGAATCCATTGTCACCGAATTGCCTATCACCTAGTTCTGTAGCAACTTTCTCAAACTCCTGAATATTTGAGATCATCGAATTACCAAATCCCATGAAATCATGAAAGCCACTATCAATGGATGGCATGCTTTGGTCATTATTTGCACCCTTGTCTGTGTTAACTACACTATCATGAAAAAACGTGGACCACCTATCTATCTCCCATCCCCTGGCTAGCAAGATTGATGGTGAGAATCTTAGCAAGATCAATTAAGTATACCAGGTCTTTGTGCCAGCCAGTTGCATTTGAAGAAATAATTTCAAAGCCTCGTCGGCGATGCCTTTAAGGACATACCCTAATATCATCACATCAATTGTAATCACTAATCAGGTTAGGCTGAGAACTTTCTACTTCCATTCGATGAAAGAGATTCAAGGCCTCGTCACACTGCCAACTGTATGAATAGCCTGTAATAATCACACTCTACGACACCACATCTCTTTCAGTCATTCTGTCAAACAGTTTGCATGCATCCTCTAAAATCCCACATTTGCATACATATCCATGAGCATGTTACCCAAATAAATCCTGGAGATCAAATCCCATTCTAAGAATAAGAATGTAACCATGTACCTTGATGCAAAATCTTGAATTTCAGACCTGTCTCTGCAATCTTGGAATTCTAGTCTCTATTATCACGGTTTTAAATCAAAGTAATTCATTGATTTTATAAAAAATTACAGGGTTGCTTTCTTTCATTTTTGAGACTGAGCATAAAAAAAATTACCACCACAATTAACAACCAAGCCTTACTTCCAGCAATGGTATACTTAAGCCTAAATGGATTTAGAAACGACTAAAGCAGAGATGGCTTCTTCTCATGGAATGTCTTTGGCATGCTTGGGATCTACAACAACTTATAGGAGGGAATAACATAATAGTGACAAAGATGAAATGATTGGGGTGCATACCTGTCTGTAGCATTCCATAGAATTAAGCCAACGCATCCTGTTTATGTCCATATCTTGAAGAGGCTGCAATTATGGCAGTCCATGCCACCACATCTTGATTGCGCATTTCATCAAACATTTGGTGAACATCAACCAAACATCCTACCACTGCATACATAGTGACAAATTTAGGATTTTAGACATTATTCAAAACCCAAATCCTGAAAAATCCATATTTAATTTTAAACTTGATTCATAATATTGTTTAACTATTCCTTTGGCGTGTGATCACTACAAATCTTACCTGATTTGTGGGCGTTGATCTGGACCTGAGTTTGTCAGTTTTCTGTTGTCACGATTCTTAGCTTGCAACAATTATGGGTTAAGGAGAATAAGCATCATATTTGAATTCTTCTCATATTTCAAGAATTTTTTGTCTTTTGTATAATGATATCAGTCGTTTTTTGGATTAGTCCATTGGGTTTATCTCTTTTCTATAGGGAACCGACACTGGCGCTCTTCACTCTTTGCTGTGGTTCCTCTTCCTGCTACGCTCTAAGGATTCCGGCCACTATGGTGTGCTCTAAATGAGGTATAAATCCAACCA
>LPNX010508688.1:3490-78884 GCA_001517045.1 Pseudotsuga menziesii
CCGATGGACCGGGCCGCAACCGGTAAACCCTTATTGTTACTTTGACCTACGGTAGCCGGACCGTAAACCGAACGGATTCCCTATATCAAACAGTCAGCGGGCTAGTTGGGAATGCTGATTGGGGAGAATCCCTTACTGTTGCCGCCTGCGAATTTCCAGGCCTCAACAGGGCCTTTTCCCAGTTAGACATGTAAAGCGATATTGTAAGAAGAACTACTTTTTTTTGCAATAAAGAGTTATTGTTTTCCTGTTGGAGAAAGATTGGTGGGACTTTCAAATGTTATGCTGTGGATGGCGGAAATATGAACTATTTGGTTTTTTCAGCTTTTATCCATTAACCGTGAGATCATTCTAACTCTTAGAACCTATGTTCTTGTTTAAATAATTTCTGGTTTATTTTGTGGAATTACCACCATGAGTAATGTATGCTGTTCATAAAACAATTGGCTATCTGATTGTTGAAATATCTTTAATCGTTTATGTGTTGTAGAAAGAAACATCAGCTACCTGTAATTTCTCTTTATAATGCATGCACAATACACATTACTCATAATTAAGTTATAGTTTGCTCCCCGGGGATAGATAGATAGATAGTTAGTTTTATTTCATTACTGCATATGTGATTGAGATGCTTGTGAGTGCTAAGACGAGAGGTAAGAACTTGCGCATCACATTGTGAATTGCTCCTTGCATCCTTATCACCCTGCATGGTTAATTAGGCATGTGCATATCATACTTAAATCAAAAAATACAAAAATACACGGTGGACCAGGCCGCAACCGGTAAAACCTTTGTTTTTGTTACTTTGACCGACTGTAGCCGGACCGCAAACCGAACGGATTCCCTATACCAAATAGTCACGGGCTAGTTGGGAACGTCGACTGGGGAGAATCCCTTGCTGTTGTTACCTATGAATTTCCAGGCCTCAACACAACTGGATTACTCCAAGAGATGGGGGTATTGCATTTCCTTCCATACAAAATTTCAAAAGGACTATATCTAGCTGAAGCTTGATAATGATTATTGTAAGCAAACTCTACTAGGTGTCAGTAATCTTCCCACTTACCTGGCTGCTCCTTTACATACATTCTGAGCAGATCCTCCAATACCTGATTTACTCTTTCAGTTTGTCCATTTGTTTGAGGATGGAAAGAGGTACTGAAGTTTAACATAGTGTTTAACCCTTTAAACAAAGACTACCAAAAGTTGCCTGTAAACTTAGGGTCTTTGTCTGAAATTATGACCTTCGGTATTCCATGTAACCGAAAAATTTGTTTTAAGAAAATATTAGCAATATTTGTAGCTTTATAAGTAGTTTTTACAGGTATAAAATGGGCTGCTTTGCTCAATTTATCAACAACTACCATTATTGAGTCATTTAAGTTTTGATTTCTAGGTTGTCCCATGATAAAATCAAGGCTAATTATCTCCCATTTCCAACTAGGAATAGGCAATGGCTGAAGTAGCCCAGCTGGATGCTGATGTTCAATCTTTACTTGTTGACATTCGAAGCACTTAGCAAATTTATTCCGCCAATTCATTTTTCATATTTGGCCATAAATAATCCTTTCTTAGCATGGTTATAGTTTTCTAATAACCTGGATGCCCTGAATAAGGAGTTTTATGAACTTCATTTAAAATTAACAGCTTAATCTTAGGTACATTAGGTACGTATAGTCTATCTTTATACAATAATAATCCTTTTTCACTTAAGCTATACCCTGTACTTAGAATTTCTATTACATTTTCTCTTACCTTTGCTTGTAATTTGTGATCATTTTCATCTTGTTCTATTCCATCTTCTAACTGTTCTTCCAAGTCTGTTTGTAAGTGCCGATTGCTGCTGTAAAATTCAGTTTTGCATTTCTGCATAATGCATTAGCAACCTTATTCTCTTTTACTTTAATATGTTGGATTTCAAAATCGTATTCACTAAGAAAATCTAGCCACCTAGCTTGCCTAGCATTTAAGTTAGGTTGATCCAACATATATTTCAATCCTTTATTATCTGTCATTAATATAAACTTCCTTCCGATTAAATGATGATGCCACATTTTTAACGCATGTATGACATCAGCTAACTCTAAGTCATAGGTTGCATAAATTTTCTCTTGAATCTTCAGCTTCCTAGACTCATAAGCAATTACATGTCCTTCCTGAGTTAATACTCCACCTAAACCATCATTGTATGCATCGGTACATATTATAAGATCTTTATTTGGGTCAGCAATTCTTAGAATTGGTGCGGTGGTTAATAACGTTTTTAACTTTTTAAAACTGTCTTCACACTTCTGACTCCAATCGAATTTCTTCCCTTTCTTCTGTAAAGAGGTTATAGGATTTGCAATTCTTGAAAACCCTTCAATGAATCTTTGATAATAGCTAGTAATCCACATGAATGATCAGACGTCAGTTACATCTTTTGGGACTGGCCAATCCTTGATTGCCTTTATCTTTTCAAGGTCGACAAAAATTCCTTCTTTAGTCACCACATGAACCAGATACTGAATCTTATCTTTAAAGAAGTCACATTTACTAAATTTTGCATAAAGTTGATGTTCTTGTAACTCTTGTAAGACAATTTTTAAGTGTTCTTTATGTTCCTCTTCAAACTTTGAGTAAATTAAGATCTTGTCAATGAATACGAACACAAACTTATTCAGATATTTATGAATTACATTATTCATCAGACACATAAAAACAATTGGGGCATTAGTAGGCCCAAATGGCATAACAACAAACTCGTAGTGACCATACCGGGTCCTAAAAGCTGTTTTAAAGATGTCTTCATCTTTGATTCGGACCTGGTGGTAACCAGATCGTAAATCAATCTTTGAGAATACCGTTGCTCCACGTAGCTGATCAAACATATCATCTATGCAGGGTAATGGATATCTGTTCTTGATAGTCATCTTATTTAGTTGATGGTAATCTATACATAGTCGTAGAGTTCCATCCTTCTTCTTAACAAAAATAACAGGTGCCTCCCCAGGGAGACACACTGGGTTTAATGTAATTCTTGTCAATAAGCTCTTTTAACTACAATTTAAGTTTATTTAATTCCAGTATATTCATCCAATAAGGGGCTTTTGAGATGGGCACTGCACCAGGTACTAGCTCAATAGTAAAATCTAATTCCTGTTTGGGAGGCAGTCTCGAAATTTCTTCCGGAAATACATTTGAATATTCCCTTAAGATCGGAATATATTCCAGTTTTAATTTATCTCTGTTATTAGTATTTTCTTCATTAATTACTGTTACAGAAAAAGCTTTACAGCCCTTCCGAACAACTTTCTTAAGTTGTAATGCAGAAATCTGCCTTATGGCGGTTTTCCTAGGGATTCTTTTTACATTTACTGTTTCTCCATCATTATTTACGCAAGTAAAGGTTTTGTCAAAACAATTTAGGACTACCCTATGCTGTTCTAGCCAATCCATACCAGTTACCATATCATATGAACCTAAAGGTAACACATTAAGCTTAACAAAGGTTTCAAACTGATCCATAGTTACTGTACAATTCTTAACAAAGCTAATTACTTTTCTCTTTGCACCAGTAGCTAGCTGGACTAACCAAGACCTTGCAAAATTTTCAACTGATGGCTTACATTTTCTACTAAATTAGGAGAAATATAGCTTAAACTAGCTCCGAGATCAATTAAAATAGATATAGGTACTTGATTTAGCTTACCTTCCACTTCCACCATGGAAGTTTGATAATGTGCTTGCATGTTCTCCAATGTTGCGTTGGTCCTGGGCATTTTCCTCGCTAGATCACCAATGGTCATCTCCTCCTGTATCGTATGTATGTTGGTAACAGTCTTCTTTCGATTGGGGCAGACTGATGCATAATGCGGACCATTACATTCCCAACATTTTATTGGTTCCTTTCGTTCAAAATTCTTGGTATAGTTACTGTGGTTGTTAACAGATTCTTTATTTCTTTGATTATTTGGATTGGTCTGTGAATTACTTTTGTTCCCTTGGAAATTTTTACTAGGAAAATTTCTGGTGTTATTATTCTTAAAATTTTGGTTAGGTACAAAACCTTTCTTTTTCTCTTCAAAGTTATTATTTCTTTTGGCCTTCCAGTTTGTAATATCCCTGGTTTTGACCTTGGTTGCACTAAAAGATACCTGATGTATATGTTGTAATTAATCATGGTGTGGAGCTAAAGGCAAAAGCCCCACCATCGATTTGGTTGTGTATGTCTCGGCAATAGGGATCGTTGCCGATGGTATATCGTGCTATCCGACACATTATAGTTTTGGGCATCATGTAAATATGCACATTAATTAAAATAAACCTACAGCCAGCTACGACGGTGCAATGTTAAATGAAAAGGGAATGATTCCTAATGTTGGGGGGGGTTGACTAAATCGTGGGAGCCATTGGGAGTTTTCCATGTGTCGACCACCCACTAAAATTCTATTATTTGATTATTTGGGAGCAGTTATGGCTGGGGGTGGTGGGCGGCAGGATTGCCAGTCCTTGCCCCACGTCCACTCCACCAGCAAGCTCGCTCTTCCTCATGCGAAGGGCAGGGGGACGGTCACCATTCACCCCACTCTCCCATGATCCCATTTCTTTGGATGTTCTGGTCTTGCTTACACACACACAAGGTTCTGGTTTTTCCTACCACCGCGAGTCGTTATGGACATCCTCATGCAGAGAGAGTTGTTCTGTTCACTCTCCTCACGCACCGCTTGGGGATTTCCCTCCATCATTTGTTCATCCTCACGCACAGATTGTAAATTAGGATGGGTTTCCTCATGCAAGGGGTTGGAAGACTATGATCTCGCACGGTGAGCTGGAAGATCGGCCTGAAAGGCACAGTTTTGCTATTTATCTGCTTTCCCTATCAATGCTGGGAATCCATCTTCTTCCCCACTTGCGGACTGTGTAAGGTTCCCATTGTTTCATTATGATATTGGGTTGTTGATCTTTCCCTGTGGTTTGGTTGTTGCGCGTGCACAATATCTTGTGGGGTTGCTTCTGAGTTGTTTTGGCCATGCTAGGGCCAAGAACAACTCTGAATCGTCGTGTCTGATCTGAGTTGTGTTCACCCTTTCGTTTGGGTTGTCACCCTGTTGTCTTTATCTTCTTCACAGAGCCGTGAACTGTTTGTTTTACTACGATATGCAGTGGTTGGTCTTCAGACTATTGAGAATAGGATTAGAGGTTGGGTATGCTTGAGAAAACCAGTGTTTGGAGCCACTCAGACAGAGTTAGACTGCTGGCTTTCTTCTCCACAACCCTTAAAGAGTATTGGAAAGGGAAGTCAGGGCCTGAGGGACTGTGAAGCAGAGAAAGGACTTATTCTTGGTGTTGGGTGTGTGGATATTTTAGAAGTCAGGTTAACTCTAGTGTAGAAATCCTTAGCTCTCCATTGAGACCACCAGCTTAGCATTTAGCCTTTCCTAGCTCCTTGACGGCGTGATAAACCCTACTGTGTGGGCTTGGTTGATTTGTGTACCTTGGCTATGTGCAAGCCTGCTTTGACCCTTATTCCTTGAGGAATCATGCCCAGCTCAGAGGTGGCAGTGTTGCTGAGAGAATGTTGAGCACACTAGCCTATGGTTGGGTGGAATGTTGTAGCGACGTAGCTGGTTGTGGGACAAATTATTTTTAAGATAAGTATTCTTGACTATTTTGTCTCTACACTTGTATTTACTGATTAATTAATATGATGAACATGTGGTATGCTCGAATGAATGTGTGTTTGCTTCCAATATCGTTTTATGTTTTAAGCTTTATATTTCAGCATTATGCCTGTTCATGTTCATGGGACTATTTGCCCGGAGGTTTTTGTTGATTTGGTAGCGTCCTCCTCGCCAATCAAAGGGTCAGGGACATTACACAGTTGGTCATACTTTCCTTTTTACAATTATGTTCATAACAAAAGTCCACTTTTCTCATTGCTTCTTCTAAAGTTTTCGGATTGTCATACTCAATTCTGTGTTTTATATGATAAGGTAAACAGCTAAGAAACAGCTGTACCTTAGGTTTCTCATCCACAATATACGACACATAACTGAGCAGACTTAGACATTTACTTTTTAGTTCTTTTAGATTCATTGTTCCCAGTTTTAATTCATAAAATTCCTTAGCCCTCTCCTCATAGTACTGTTCAGATACAAATTTCTTAAATGTACTCCAATTAATATTTTTCTCCCTAATACCTTTTACTCTTTTTAGGTTCTTCCACCAAATATCCGTTTTCCTGTAAGATTATAAATAGCCATCCTGGCCTTTAGTTGATTAGAGTAGTTATAAATTTCAAAGTATTTCTTCATCCCAGATAGCTAGGATTCTTCCTCTTCTCCCTTCCTAGTTTCACCATTAAAGGTTGGTGGCTTGATTTTCTTGAATTCTCCAGAGATTTCTTTGTAAGGTTTGAACTTTCTCTTCCTAGTATGATGATTGTCTCCACTACTATCACTAGTATATTGATAATTTTGTTTATGTGAATCACCATACACTTTAGAAGATGATCTAATTTCGATTTTAAACTATTTAGTATTTTTATCTTTATGCTGGTAACCCATATCTTCAGACTCAGTTCATTTATCTTTTTCCTCATTATGAAATCTTTCCATCAAAATCTGATTCAGCTCCTCCCGAGCTCTCAGAATCCTCTCATTTTATTTTTTGACCATTTCCATCTCAGTTCTTAGTTCCTTAACTGTTTGTAGTAATTCAGAAGAATTGTTAGTTATTTCTTCTTGTATAGGTTCTTTTTGAAAATTATTCTGTTCAGTATAGGAAGACTCCTCATCTGCATATTCCTGCAATCGTTCCATACCTACAGTTAACTCAGAAAAATTCTTTGGAAATATCATTGAAAAGAAAGTAAAATCAATATACTTGTTTAAATTTACTATTCCATTTATGCAAGTTGAGCCACATTCAGGCTTAGTGTCTGAACCTTGTTCTCTGATACCACATGTAATAACTCAAAAATTCGTAAAATTTTAAAATTTTTCATGTGACATAAAATGTCAAGTGTCAATGCTAATGAACCATTAACTATTAGCATATATTTAAACAGTTTGAAAGAAAAACGAAGATTACTTCTTTTATATGGTTCTGTATAACTTAAAGACTTATCTTAAATACAGTGTTAGTACTGTTTTAACATAGTAGTTGCATTTTTTAGAAAGTAGAAAATAAATATGAATCTTAACTAATGCTAAGTATGTTATTGTCTTCTTTTGTCAACTAGGGAGAGTTCTTAGGTGTGATCCGGGGTTACTTAGATTATAGCTAACACAGTGGAAATGATGGTTCTTTTTACAGGTTCTAACAGGGGAGCGTTTCGTTCCAGTAAAAATATCCAGATCAAGAAAGATACTTCACTAGCATAAAATATAATGCTACTGTTAAAATTTTTTATTTGCAGCTTGTCTCTATAAGAGGTAACATTGACCTTGTGAACGCCATTAAACTGCCTAATGGGGGTAAAAAGCAAAACTATGGAAGAATAGGTTAAATGCAAATCCAATTTACTATCAAAGTGGAACCAAATCAAATTGGATGATTAAGATCATTTCTGAATAATACTCCTACTTCCGCTCATAAGTTTTTGTGATCTAATGTTTAAATAGGAAGATATATGTTTCACAAACTTATGCTTAAATTTCATATCTGTCATAAACATTTGGAGTTTGGTTTCGATCGTATTCATTTGAATCATTTTGTAAACATGAAATAAATACTCTAAGCTATTGAACTATAGCTTAATCTTTCTTATACATAGAGTTTTGTTTTCTAAGAGCTCTTAAGTCATTGTACTCATTAGAAGTATTACAAAATTTATCCTTACCCTAGGGTTTCTATAATTAGATGTTTTCTTAATAGATAGAAAATTACTTGACTCTTAAACTGTGTTTCTCAATAATCAGTCATTGGTTTTCAATCGAGACTCATATCAAGAGTATATAGGTGGTACTTATTTGATTTCCCAACTACGCATTGTTTGCAGAAATTGGTCCAAGGTTTCCTTCATAGTTGAATGAGTTCTTCTTCAAACTCTTAAAAACTCTACCTAGAAGTCTTTTTATCTGTATCTTTTACCTTGTTCCCTAGTGTATCCTTTAGCTATAAAATACACTTTTAAATACAATTTACTATTTAAAAGTATGGTCATTTATTTATATTCTATAAAACATAGTTAGCAAATACTATCCTAACTTGTCTAATAAGCAATAACCATAAAAAGAAAAATAACATTTCTTTATCCTAAGGTTTATAAATTAGGTATTGACATGACCATGGATAAATTGCATTATTGGCAATCAAATTTACATTATTGAAATGATTTTTTATTTTGATTTACAATGATTTAATGCAAATTGGTAAACTGCATATTTGACTATTGTTTTACAACCCACAATGGTGAAATTTGTTGAGGACATGTGGAGGTGTTTTATCAATTAGGTTAAAGTTGAATTAAGAGATTGTCCTAACCCTACATTTCACATCGTGAGGGTTTCTTCGTTTGTGGTGTGCCCGAGCTGAGAGCTCGTGGTCGCCATGGCTCTGTGTTGACCTCCGAGATGGAAGCACCGTCCTCCAAAACTCTGCGAGCTTGTGTAGGTGAAGTCATACTGTGGTTTAAAAAAATTAAAGACTGTTGTGGAGGCACTTGTGTGTTGAGGCTGGTTTTTGTCGCCGACTTGAGAAACTGTGGGTGTTGCTTATAGTGTATGGTGAAGAAATGCTTCTACCTCTGGTTGATCTGTTCGCCTCCCAACGTTTGTCCCCTTCAAGATGTGGTTCAGGGTTTTAGTTGCACTCGACGCATTCACAGTTTCCGGGCATCTTTCTCCGAAGTGCCATTGAGTTGGACTCCAGTGGCTTCGCTCCCACGACTTCTCCAATACAAGTTCTTTACTAGGAAATGACCTGTTAATGTTTACAGTTTATTAAAATTCAGAGTTTCCATTAAATTTTTAACATTATAACCATCAATGTTACGATGTGCCGGTCTCTCTTCCGACTTGAATTTGAATGCTGGAGGCTAACTTCCCTCCATCTTCAGCCACTCATTCCCTTGTAAGCCCCGGTGATATCTGAGGGTTTTTACCTGCACTTGAATTAGGGTGGAAGGAATAGGAGCATCGCTGTGATAGTTGATGGCTCAGCCATGGTTTATTGTTATGTCATTACTCCTTGTTTTTATAATATTTTTAAAGCCCTAGAGGCTGTTATGTGGAAATGTTTAAGGCTGTTGCAGCCACGACTTTATGTTTTTTTAAAAATCCTTCATGGCCTTGAGTGAAAAATATGGTGATAGCTGTTTTTCTTGGACTTTGGCTCAAAGCCGTGACTGTAATGTTATGCCACAAGGTGGTTTCGTAAAGATTTTAATTATGGTTTTATAGGAGGAAGTATGGCCGTGCTTAAAACGATACTCGAGTTTGGAAAAAGGCTTTCGTAGCCGTGAATAGATAAATGTTCTTAAATAAAAATCTATGAGTTCTGTAATACTTTAAGAAGTAATTTGTGAAACAGGCTTTTATGCCTTGATCATTAAATGAAAAAGGCCACAGGCCTAGACGTTGCGTTTTACAGCTTATAGCTGAATCTTATGGTTTCGTTGTTGGTTTATAATTATGTATCAGTTGTGTATTAGTTATTTTTATTTTAATCCAGATTTTCAAATTTTGGGTTTTACTTGATGAGTAAGAAATTATTGTTTCTTGTAAACGATTTTGAGTTGATAATCCTTGATTATGGATTATTTGGATAACACTAAAAATGATAATATTGTATACTTTATTTATTTAAAGGATTGAATCTGATATTGAAAAAGAAATTATATTTATTTTCTGATTTTTTTTTGAAATAAATTTGCTGAACTTCTGTATTTATAAAAATAGAATCTTACCACAGGGTTTTAGTACAGATCTTACATAAACCCTAATTATTTCTTTAGATTTACAGTGTTAGTAATTTCTTTGTTTACAGTAAACCTAGTCACAATGAATGACTAACTAGATAATTAGATAACCTAAAAACACTGTTTTACTGGGTTAATTCTAGCTTAAATGTTTTATGTTCTTATATTATTTATTTAAAATTTACTTAGTGAATTAATATATATACTTTACTAGTTTTGAATATGTAAATATTATACATACTAATACTTATGTTTTAAATTTACTCTTTACCTGTAATTAGATATTTCGGATATCCTCAATAGATAGTATAAACACAACTAAAATTCCACAATTTGTTTATATAAAAACCTGTAGAGGTAATCATTCACGTCTATATTAAAAGTTAATGAAATCTACTTATCTAAATTAAGCATACCTGCTGTACTAGAGTACTGCCTTGTACAAGGTGTGGAAAAATACAGCTTGTTTGCTTTTCCTAACTATAAAATAACACAACATTATCTCTACTATTTTACCCTAATCTAACTAGTTACTAAATTTCACAGTATTAACAACTGTCCCTTCCTTATCCTTAACAATCATCATAAAACAATATACTAATCATGAGAAATTCTTAAAATTTTCTGAACAATAAATAAAACGATAACTGAACTTTCAACAATTAGAACATGTCAAATAGATGAGGTGACATCAGCTTAAGGAGGCTGTTCCTCCCAACCAACTCCCGGAGAAATCTTAGTTTGCATTTTCTCAGGACCCCCGAGCCTGTCTCTTGGTCCTCCTAGTAGAGTACTGGGTGAGAGATTTAATTCTTGAGATCCTCTGTAACTTTACTGAATATACAGCAGGAACTCATCCCTGCTTACAACAGTAAGAACTTCAGCTTAGAATCGCTGTACAAGTTCAATATTTAGCACTTAACCCCTCAAACTCACTTCAACAAGTCCCCTCCATCAAATTTCTCATGCGCACTTCATTCAATCAGAATGATCACAATTCCAGAATAAGCAGCCTCAGCTGTCTTTGATGGGAAGTTTTATATTAATGCCTAGGTCTTCTGGGTTAGGTTTTACTTAATGAGCCACCTGCTCCTATTCCAATTTCTTAGGGAATCATGACCACAAATATAGGGAAGTTGCTGCCTACAACAGTTAGAAGTAGTTTGAGGATGCTATGACTTGTCAGTATACTCTGAACCCATTCTACTCCACAAAGTGACCAGTAAACACTTAATTAACAACTTCCCTAAGCTGTTGTCTCATCATTTATTTATTTATTAATAAAATATTCCGCAATACATTAAATTATCCTTGACCCCACTTGGTCATTAATTACAAACTTTATCATAAAATATAACATAATGTTCGTTAATGACATTAAATTGTTTTGCAAATTGGGGCATGTGACATACACACCCCCTTAATTTATAACATCGTCCTCGATGTTATTTAGTCCTCGTCCTCAGAATTTCCCTGAAATAGAATTGGATATGCATTCCGCATATGACTTTTTGATTCCCAAGTGGCTCATTCTGGACTAAGGTGCTTCCATTGCACCTTTACCTGACCAATGGTGTGATTCTAAAGCGAGATCTCCCTCCTTTCGAGGATACAATCCGGTTCCACCAAAAAATCTCCTTCGGGTTCCACCTACACATCATTCCAGTTAATAATATGAGTAGCATCATGTACATATTTTTTTAATACAGAGATATGAAAAACATTGTGAACTCTTAAATTTGGTGGTGGAGCTAACTGAGATGCCACTTGTCCCAACCTGGACAATATTTCAAAAGGACCACAATATTGGGGTACTAACTTAGCACAACTACCTAACCTAAGAGAACTCTTTTTATTTCATCTTAATAAAAACATGTTCACCTACCTGGAACTCCTTTGGAGTTTCGTTTAATATATGCTTGGCTTTTCTGTCGTTCTTGCGCAACTTTCAAATTACCTTGTACCTATTTTACAATTAACCCCATCTCTTTTAATAATTCAGGTCCTAATACTAGCCTGTCAACTGGATTACTCCAAAAGATGGGGGTATTGCATTTCCTTCCATACGAAATTTCAAAGGGACTATATCTAGCTTAAGCTTGATAATGATTACTGTAAGTAAATTCTACTAGGTGTAAGTAATCTTCCCATTTACCTGGTTGCTCCTTTACATACATTCTGAGCAGATCCTCCAATACCTGATTTACTCTTTCAGTTTGTCCATCTGTTTGAGGATGGAAAGATGTACTGAAGTTTAACGTAGTATTTAACCCTTTAAACAAAGGCTTCCAAAAGTTGCCCGTAAACTTAGGGTCTCTGTCTGAAATTATGACCTTCAGTATTCCATGTAACCGAAAAATTTGTTTTAAGAAAATATCATCAATATTTGTAGCTTTATAAGTAGTTTTTACAGGTATAAAATGGGCCGCTTTGCTCAATTTATCAACAACTACCATTATTGAGTCATTTAAGTTTTGATTTCTAGGTAGTTCCTTGATAAAATCAAGGCTAATTATCTCCCATTTCCAACTAAGAATAGGCAATGGTTGAAGTAGCCCAGCTGGATGCTGATGTTCAGTCTTTACTTGCTGACATTCGAAGCACTTAACAATGTATTCCTCCAATTCATTTTTCATATTTGGCCAGAAATAATCCTTTCTTAGCATGGTTATAGTTTTCTGATAACCTGGATGCCCTGAATAAGTAGTTTTATGAACTTTGTTTAAAATTAACAGCTTAATCTTAGGTACATTGGGTACGTATAGTCTATCTTTATACAATAATAATCCTTTTTCATTCAAGCTATACCCTGTAATTAGACTTTCTATTACATTTTCTCTTACCTTTGCTTGTAATTTGCGATAATTTTCATCTTGTTCTATTCCATCTTCTAACTATTCTTCCAAGTCTATTTTGTAAGTGCTGATTGCTGTTGTGAAATTCAGTTTTGCATTTATGATTAATGCATTAGCAACGTTATTCTCTTTTCCTTTAATATGTTGGATTTCAAAATCGTATTCACTAAGAAAATATAGCCACCTAGCTTGCCTAGCATTGAAGTTAGGTTGATCCAACAGATATTTCAATCCTTTATTGTCTGTCATTAATATAAACTTCCTTTCGATTAAATGATGACGCCACATTTTTAACGCATGTATTACATCAGCTAACTCTAAGTCATAGGTCACATAATTTTTCTTATTAATCTTCAGCTTCCTAGACTCATAAGCAATGACATGTCCTTCCTGAGTTAAAACTCCACCTAAACTGTCATTGCATGCGTCAGTACATACTATAAAATATTTATATGGGTCAACAATTCTTAGAATTGGTGTGGTGGTTAATATCGTTTTTAACTTTTTAAAACTATCTTCACACTTCTGACTCCAATCGAATTTCTTCCCTTTCTTCTGTAAAGAGGTTATAGGATTTGCAATTCTTGAAAACCCTTCAATGAATATTCGATAATGGCCAGTAATCCACATGAATGATCAGACGTCAGCTACGTCTTTTGGTACTGGCCAATCCTAGATTGCCTTTATCTTTTCGAGGTCGACATAAATTCCTTCTTTATTCACCACATGACCCAGATACTGAATCTTATCCTTAAAGAAGTCACATTTACTAAATTTTGCGTAAAGTTGATGTTCTCGTAACTCTTGTAAGATAATTTTTAAGTGTTCTTTATGTTCCTCTTCAAACTTTGAGTAAATTAAGATGTCGTCAATGAATACGACCATAAACGTATTTAGATATTTATGCATTACATTATTCATCAGACACATAAAAACAGTTGGGGCATTAGTAAGCCCAAATGGCATAACAACAAACTCGTAGTGACCATACCGGGTCCTAAAAGCTGTTTTAAAGATGTCTTCATATTTGATTCAGACCTGGTGGTAACCAGATCATAAATCAATCTTTGAGAATACCGTTGCTCCACGTAGCTGATCAAACAGATCATCTATGCAGGGTAATGGATATCTGTTCTTGATAGTCATCTTGTTTAGTTGACGGTAATCTATACATAGTCATAGAGTTCCATCCTTCTTCTTAACAAACATAACAGGTGCTCCTTAGGGAGACACACTGGGTCTAATGTAATTCTTGTCAATAAGCTCTTTTAAATGCAATTTAAGTTCATTTAATTTCAGTATATTCATCCAATAAGGGGATTTTGAGCTGAGCACTACACCAGGTACTAGCTCAATAGTAAAATCTAATTCCTGTTTGGGAGGCAGTCCCAGAATTTCTTCCGGAAATACATCTGAATATTCCCTTAAGATCGGAATATCTTCTAGTTTTAATTTATCTCTGTTATTAGTTTTTTCTTCATTAATTACTGTTACGGAAAAATCTTTACATCCCTTACGAACAAATTTCTTAAGCTGTAATGTAGAAATCTGCCTTATGGCGGTTTTCCTAGGGATTCTTTTTACATTTACTATTTCTCCATCGTTATTTACGCAAGTAAATGTTTTGTCAAAACAATTCAGGACTACCCTATGTTGTTCTAGCCAATCCATACCAATTAACATATCATATGAACCTAAAGGTAACACATTAAGCTTAACATAGGTTTCAAACTGATCCATAGTTATTGTACAATTCTTAAGTAAGCTAATTACTTTTCTCTTTGCACCAGTAGCTAGCTGGACTAACCAAGACCTTGCAAACTTTTCAACTGATAGCTTACATTTTCTACTAAATTAGGAGAAATATAGCTTAAAATAGCTCCTGGATCAATTAAAATAGATATAGGTATTTGATTTAGCTTACCTTCCACTCCATCATGGAAGTTTGATAATCTGCTTGCCTGTTCTCCAATGCTGCGTTGAGCTTGGGCATTGTCCTCGCTAAATGACCAACGGTCATCTCCTCCTGTATCGTATGTATGTTGCTAACAATCTTCTTCCGATTGGGGCAGACTGATGCATAATGCGGACCGTTACATTCCCAACATTTTATTGGTTCCTTTCGTTCAAAATTCTTGGTATAGTTACTGTGGTTGTTAATAGATTCTTTATTTATTTGATTATTTGGATTGGTTTGTGAATTAATTTTGTTCCCTTGCAAACTTTTACCAGGAAAATTTCTGGTGTTATTATTCTTAAAATTTCAGTTAGGTACAAAACCTTTCTTTTTTTTGTTCAAAGTTATTATTTCTTTTGGCCTTCTAGTAGGTCATACTTTCCTTTTTATGATTCTGTTCATAACATAAATTCGCTTTTCTCATTGCTTCTTCTAAAGTTTTCGGATTTTCATACTCAATTCTGTCTTTTATATGGTAAGGTAGACGACCGAGAAACCGCTGTACCTTAGTTTTCTCGTCCACAATATACAAAGCATACCTGAGGAGACTTAGAAATTTACTATTTAGTTCTTTCATATTCATTGTTCCTAGTTTTAATTCATAAAATTCCTTAGCCCTCTCCTCATAGTACTCTTTAGATAAACATTTATTCTTGAAATATTTCTTAAATGTACTCCAATTAATATTTTTCTCCCTAATACCTTTTACTCTTTTTAGGTCCTGCCACCAAATATCTACTTTCCTGTAAGATTATAAATAGCCATATTTGCCTTCAGTTGATTGGAGTAGTTATAAATTTCAAAGTATTTCTTCATCCCAGACAGCCAGGATTCTTCCTCTTCTCCCTTCTCAGTTTCACCATTAAAGGTTGGTGGCTTGATTTTCTTGAATTCTCCAGAGATTTCTTCTCAAGGTTTAAACTTTCTCTTCCTAGTATGATGATTGTCTTCACTACTATCACTAGTATATTGATAATTTTGTTTATGTGAATCACCATACATTTTAGAAGATGAGCTACTTTCGATTTTAAAATGTTTAGTCTTTTTATCTTTATGCTGGTAACCCATATCTTCAGATTCAGTTCATTTATCTTTTTCCTCATTATGAAATCTTTCCATCAAAATCTGATTTAGCTCCTCTCGAGCTCTCAGAATCCTCTCATTTTCTTTTTTGACCGTTTCCATCTCAGTTCTTAGTTCCTTAACAGTTTGTAGCAATTCAGAAGAATTATTAGTTATTTCTTCTTGTATAGGTTCTTTTTGAAAATTATTCCGTTCAGTATAGGGAGACTCCTCATCTGCATATTCCTCCAATCGTTCCATACCTGTAGTTAACTCAGAAAAATTCTCTAGAAATATTATTTAAAAGAAAGTAAAATCAATATACTTGTTTAAATTTACTATTCCATTTATGCAAGTTGAGCCACATTCAGGCCTAGTGTCTGAACCTTGTGCTCTGATACCACATGTAATAAGTCAAAAATTCGTAAAATTTTAAATTTTTTCATGTGACATAAAATGTCAAGTGTTAATGCTAATGAACCATTAACTATTAGCGGATATTTAAACAGTTTGAAAGAAAAACAAAGATTACTTCTTTTATATGGTTCTGTATAACTTAAAGACTTATCTTAAATACTGTGTTAGTACTGTTTTAACATAGTAGTTGCATTTTTCAGAAAGTAGTAAAGAAATCTAAATCTTAACTAATGCTAAGTATGTTATTGTCTTCTTTTGTCAAGTAGGGAGAATTATTAGGTGTGATCGAGGCTTACTTAGCTTATAGATAACACAGTGGAAATGATGGTTCTTTTTACAGGTTCTAACAGGTAAGCGTTTCATTCTAGTAAAAATATCTAGATCAAGAAAGATACTTCACTAGCATAAAATATAATGCTAGTATTAAAAATGTTTGTTTGCAGCCTGTCTCGGTAAGAGGTAACGTTGACCTTGTGAAAGTCATCAAACTGCCTAATGGGGGTAAAAAGCAAAACTATGGAAGAATAGGTTAAATGCAAATCCAGTTTATTATCAAAGTGGAACCAAATCAAACTAGATGATTAAGATCATTTATGAAGAATACTCCTACTTCTGCTCATAAGTATTTGTGATATAATGTTTAAATAGGAAGATATATGTTTCACAAACTTATGCTTAAATTTCATATCTGTCATAAACATTTGGGGTTTGGTTTCGATCGTATTCATTTGAATCCTTTTGTAAACATGAAAGAAATACTCTAAGCTATTGAACTATAACTTAATCTTTCTTATCCATAGAGTTTTGTTTTCTAAGAGTTCTTAAGTCATCGTACTCATTAGAAGTATTACAAAATTTACCCTTACCCTAGGGTTTCTATAATTAGATGTTTTATTAATAGATAGGAAACTACTTGACTCTCAAACTGTTTTTCTCAATAATCAATCATTGGTTTTCAATCGAGACTCATATCGAGAGTAGATAGGTGGTACTTATTTGATTTCCCAACTACGCATTGTTTGCGGAAATTGGTCCAAGGTTTCCTCCATAGTTGAATGAGTTCTTCTTCAAACTCTTAAAAACTCTACCTAGAAGTATTTTTATCTGTATCTTTTACCTTGTTCCCTGGTGTATCCTTTAGCTATAAATACAGTTTACTATTTAAAAGTATGGTCATTTATTTATATTCGATAAAACATAGTTAGAAAATACTATCCTAACTTGTATAATAAGCAATAACCATAAAAAGAAAAATACCATTTCTTTATCCTAAGGGTTATAAATTAGGTATTGACACGGCCATGGGTAAATTGCATTATTGGCAATCAAATTTACATTATTGAAATGATTTTTGATTTTGATTTACAATGATTTAATGTAGATTGGTAAACTGCATATTCGACTATTGTTTTACAACCCACGATGGTGAAATTTGCTGAGGACACGTGGAGGTGTTTTATCAATTAGGTTAAAGTTGAATTAAGAGATTGTCCTAACGCTACATTTCACATCGTGAGGGTTTCTTCCTCTGTGGTACGGCCGAGCTGAGAGCTCGTGGCTGCCATGGCTCTGTGTTAACCTCCGAGATGGATGCACCGTCCTCCAAAACTCTGCGAGCTTGTGTAGGTGAAGTCATACTGTGGTTTTAAAAACTTAAAGACTGTTGTGGAGACACTTGTGTGTTGAGGCTATTTTTTGCCTCTGACTTGAGAAACTGTGGGTGTTCTTTATAGTGTATGGTGAAGAAATGCTTTTGCCTCTGGTTGATCTGCTCCCTTCCTGACGTTTGTCCCATTCAGGACGTGGTTCAGGGTTTTAGTTGCACTCGGCGCATTCACAGTTTCCAGGCATCTTTCTCCAAAGTGCCATTGAGTTGGACTCCAGTCGATTTTCTCCCACGACTTCTCCAATACAAGTTCTTTACCAGGTAACGACCTGTCAATGTTTACAGTTTATTAAAAATTTAGAGTTTCCATTACATTTTTAAGATTATAACCATCAATGTTACGATGTGTAGGTCTCTCTCCCGACTTGAATTTGAATGCTGGATGCTAACTTCCCTCCATCTTCAGCCACACATTCCTTGGTAAGCCCCGGTGATATTTGAGGGTTTTTCCTTGCACTTGAATTAGGGTGGAAGGAATAGGAGCATCGCCGTGATAGTTGATGGCTCAGCCATGGTTTACTGTTATGTTATTGCTCCTTGTTTTTATAATATTTTTAAATCCCTAGAGGCTGTTATGTGGAAATGTTTAAGGCTTCTGCAGCCATGACTTTCTGTTTTAAAAAAAAAAAGCCTTCATGACGTTGAGTGAAAAATATGGTGATAGTTGTTTTTCTTGGACTTTGGCTCAAAGACGTGACTGTAATGTTATGCCACAAGGTGGTTTCGTAAAAATTTTAATTAGGGTTTTATAGGAGGAGGTATGTCCATGCTTAAACAATACTCGAGTTTGGAAAAAGGCTTTCGTAGTCATGAACAGATAAATGTTCTTAAATGAAAATCTATGAGTTCTGTAATACTTTGAGAAGTAATTTGTGAAATAGGCTTTTATGCCTTGACCGTTAAATGAAAAAGGCCACATACCTAGACCTTGTGTTTTACAGCTTATAGCTGAATCTTATGGTTTTGTTGTTGGTTTATAATTATGTATAAGTTGGGTATTAGTTATTTTTATTTTAATCCAGTTTTTCAAATTTTGGGTTTTACTTCATGAGTAAGAAATTATTGTTTCTTGTAAAAGATTTTGAGTTGATAATCCTTGATTATGGATTATTTGGATAACAGTAAAAATGATAATATTGTATATTTTATTTATTTAAAGGATTGAATTTGATATTTGAAAAAGAAATTATATTTCTTTCCTGAATTTTTTTTGAAATAAATTTGCTAAACTTTTGTATTTATAAAAATAGAATCTTAGCACATGGTTTTAGTACAGATCTTACATAAACCCTAATTATTTCTATAGATTTACAGTGTTAGTAATTTCTTTGTTTACAGTAAACCTAGTCACAATGAATGACTAACTAGATAATTAGATAACCTAAAATACTGTTTTACTGTGTTAATTATAGCTTAAATGTTTTATGTTCTTATATTATTTATTTAAAATTTACTTATTGGATTTATAATATATACACTTTACTAGTTTTGAATATGTAAATATTATACATACTAATATTTATGTTTTAAATTTACTCTTTACCTGTAATTAGATATTTCGGATATCTTCAATAGATTGTACAAACACAACTAAAATTCTGCAATTTGTTTATAAAAAAACCTATAGAGGTAATCATTCACATCTATATTCAAAGTTAATGAAATCTACTTATCTAAATTAAGCATACCTGCTGTACTAGAGTACTGCCTTGTTCGAGGCATGGAAAAATACAGTTTAGTTGATTTTCCTAACTATCAAATAACACAGCATTATCTCTAATGTTTTACCCTAATCTAACTAGTTACTAACTTTCACAGTATTAACAACTGTCCCTTCCTTATCCTTAACAATCATAGTAAAACAATATACTAGTCATGAGAAATTCTTAAACTTTTCTGAACAGTAAATAAAAAGATAACTGAACCTACAACAATTAGAACCTATCAAATAGATGAGGTGACAATAGTTTAAGGAGGTTGTTCCTCCCAACCAACTCCTGGAGAAAGCTTAGTCTGCAATTTCTTAGGACCCTCGAGCCTATCTCCTGGTCCTCCTGGTAGAATACTGGGTGAGAGATGTAATTCTTGAGATCCTCTGCAACTTTATTGAATATACAACAGTATCTCAGCCCTGGTTACAACAATAAGAAATTCAGCTTAGAATAGCTGTACAAGTTCAATCTTCAGCACTTACCCCTGAAACTCACTTCAACAAGTCCCCTGCATTGAATTTCTCATGTGCACTTCATGCACTCAGAATGATCACAATTCCAGAATGAGCAGCCTCAACTATCTTCAATGGCAAGTTTTATATAAATGCCTAGGTCTTCTGGGTTAGTTTTTACTTAATGAGCCACCTGCTCCTATTCCACTTTCTTGGGGAATCATGACCACAAATATAGGGAAGTTGCCACCTCCAACAGTTAGAAGTAGTTTGAGGATGCTGCCATTTGTCAATATACTCTCAACCCAGTCTCCTCCACCAAGTGACCAGTAAACACTCATTTAACAGCTTTCCTAAGTTATTGTCTCATCATTTATTTATTTATTAATAAAATATTCTGCAATACATTAAATTATCCTTGACCACACTTGGTCATTAATTACAAACTTTATCATAAAATATAACATAATGTTCCTCAATGACATTAAATTGTTTTGCAAATTGGAGCATGTGACATTTGTCATGCATGTAATCATTAATTCTTGAGTCACCTTTGATAAGTCATTATTCTTTCATTGGAGTTGTGGGAAAAGGAATCCATTAGGTTTGTGTGTTTATCATATACTCATCAATTTTAGTAATTGATGTCCATCAATGTACTTGTTGGAGTGACTTCTAATATAGTCATTTGTGTTTTTGTGTTTATTTCCATGGTGTTGATAGTATATTGGAAAATTTTTGCCACAAGCTTGAGTTGTTCTTTCATGAAAATAAAAGAAAAATATCGCCATAGACTACTAGGGAATTGGAAACCCACTATGATACCAATTGATCTAGAATTGAACATTAACTAAAAAACAAGAGAGTTATATTCATGTGGTTCACAAACCCTGAAGATAGAGCACTCGCTATTTCCATGGTAATAATTCTTAGGGGGGCACCTGAAGGGGCCTCACCCTATCGACTACAAGTTTGGGACCCTAACTCTAAAGGACTCAGAGAATTGATCCTTCAACCTCGACTAATTTAGTCTTAGACACAGAAGCACCAACGAATTGAGCTACCCCCTGGGGCGCGCGCTCACACACACACACACACACATCACTAACTTGGGTTTGTATTCAAAATAATAACTACAAAACCTTTAGAATAATATAAAAAACTAGGACTATAGTACAAGAGGTTTATAACTTGAAATAAATAACCACAAAACTACTAGAATAATATTGAAACTAGGACCATAAATAAGATTACTAAAACACTCCAATGCCCACTTTGAAAAGCTTAAAATAGACAATCAAAGTCCTAAATAATGAATCCACTATTTAAGAAAAAAACAACTCACGTGAGACTTCGAACAAAGGTTAAGGGACAAATTTGTACAATTTGAGCATGTAGATGTAAATAGTAAGCACCATAACAGTAATGTGAAAGAGATCAACAATCTAACAAATTCATGCAATAAATGTGCTAAACATTAATAATTGCACAAAAGAGAGAAGTCAATAACAAGAGAGTATTTTGTATTACATTAAGCTTCAATGAATGAAGTATAAAGTATAAATATACAAAAAAATATGAATAGGTCATGGATGAAATTTGAATTTCTCATGCAATGCATGAGATGCAAGTTAAGATTAACTAGAGCTAGAGACCCTTAGTTAGTCATGCACTTTGTCTAGGATGAGTTTAATTGAATCATGACTTCCCTAAGTGGACTTAGCTCCTTACATGATAGGAGCAATTGATTGCAGTTGATAGAAGGCACATGCAACTGACTAAAGACACATGCATGATGTGCACATCCCTAAAAACACTCATGGAGGGTGCTATTGTCTCATAATAGCTAAAAACATACATGCATGGAGTCCCTAATAGTGGAGTAAACTCCCCAACTTCATTCCACAACCCTAACTTACATTATGGGATCCTAAAATCAAGGAAAATAATCCATAATTAAAGGAATTCGTCCTCATATGCCAAAATAGACTTAATGAGTTCAGAAAAGGCAGATAAGGATATTTTAGGATCATAGAGCTTAGTAGAAAGCTCCAAGTTGACTCATATGACCAAATTGAATGGGATTTGGTCCACTAAAATCATGAAATCATAGTCTAAATCATCAGGTAGGAGAATGAAGCTAAGGAGATGATTATTATGCTCTAACACCCCCACCCATAAGCTAAACTAGGTGAAATAAATCCCAAAAAAATGAGTCTTGACAATTTTCAATGTAATGTCCTCGTCCATGGGTCGAACAACATAGAGGGTGATATGAACATTTATGGTTTCTAAAGTATGCTCGAAGGCCATATACTATCCATAAATAGGAAATATAAAGGTGTATAGATGCATAACATATACACAATGGAATTTAACCAATCAAAAGCATAATCCTAGAAACATAATTCATTATAAGCATACTCCTAGCATCGTTGTAGATTCAAATAACAACAAATAACAAATGAGATCAGATATAAGAGAATACTTATTTGGAATAAATATAAAAGCATCTGGTTGTGTAAGTGCGACGTTTCACCCAACCATAGGTACTCTGTCCAACATATACTATTTTTTTTGAGACTCCACCCCCAAGTCGGGCTATGATTCCACTAGGGAAAATGAAAGAATTACAAGTTTGTATATCTCAATCCACTACGCCTTTTTCTCTCTATGCTCAACCAAATACTCATATAGAGCTCTACAGTTTTCTCACTCAGCCTACATACCTTGCACTCCACAATACTTTCCCCACACAACACATTCCAGGCTCAAGCATCCCCTTTTCAAATTTAGGTCCCTCAGGCGATCCATCTTGCCAAGTGCTTCCAATGTGTGGAAAGAAAAATTCCAATTGGGTTCCTACTGTTGAAGATATACATGTAGCCTTATGTAACGTCCCCATACCCCATAATGCAAATAATTTAAAATTTTTGTTCAAAGAACCTCTTTATTCTTCTGATAAACACAAGGAATGAACGTTAACCTATTCTCCAACCTTCATCTCAGGCTTAGAACCATTATACTAGTCATTCTGCCCTTCAATTATCCATCCTGTGTCTAGAATGGCCATTTCCAAACTAACCTTTCCCTTTCCTCTCTTTTTCTTTCGCATTGCAGACTTCGGAATTGGGGAATAAGAACCTCAAGGTTTTGACGAAGTGAATGGTATAACTTTCACCTTCCTCCCTTTTGCACTTTCGCCTTCTGCCTCTGGAACTTGAAAATTAGAACTTCAACATTTAGACGAAGCTAAAGATTCAGCTTCCGCCTTCCACACTTTCGATTTAGGCCTTCCAGCCTCAAAGCCCAGAAATCAGAACTTCAACATTTTGATGAAGTGAAAGATTCAACTTTTGCCATCAACACTTCCGCTTTCCACCTTCTGTCCCTAGAAAATAGAAATCGAAACTTCAACATTTCTGTTAGATTTTCAACATTTAAGCTAGCATTATGATAAGATCTTTTCACTGAGAGAATAACAAGCACAACAATCACATAAGCATATCACAAGAGACAAGAGACACAAAGCTTTTAGGAGGGGAAACCATAAATGGAGAAAAACCCCTCAACTTCCTCTAAGATAGTATCACCACAAGATGTGATCCCAAAACAGTAAGATGACCTCCCTTCACAACAGCAGCCTTCTGTCTTCTGTCAAGCCCAAGAATTTCCTTCTCCAAAACTGCGCCACACTTGAGAGAGCAAGAGAGCTAAGTCACAAGTGATAAATAGAGAGACTCTCACTCTCTATTTATATTCTTCCCTTGACTTGAAGTGCACTCAACCATGTAGGCTTAACTTACAATTACTTACTCGAGCCTACACCTTAATTAGTGTATAATAACCCAAGTGCCCCTAAACTGTGGGGACTTACCTAATGACTTGATATGACTTGTTTACATTATTAATCCTCCCGATCGGAACATCGGGGCATGACCACATGACTCAAATACATAATAGAAACATCCCGGAATAAACATCGGTTTCCAATATATAAAATACATATAAGAATACATTCCGAAGTTACATATACATCAACAATTTCGACGAAGCGAAAGATTCAATTTCTGCTTTCCACACTTCCACTTTTCACCTTCCAGCCTCGGAACTCGAAAATCAAAAGTTAAACATTTTGACGAAGAAAAAGATTCAAGTTTTTCCTTCCTCATTTCCGTACTTTCGCTTCTCACCTTCCGGCATCGAAAGTCAGTAACCGAAAAACTATCGAAACGATATCCGAACTTTCTCATTTTCTGCCTTCCGCCTTTTTGATGCGGAACTCCGAAATTGGAAACCAACAAAATGATACTTCGGCTTAGGCACCTTCCACTTTTCTCCTTCTACCTTTTCGCTGCGGAACTCGGATTGTGGAAAATCAATACTTGGTCTTGATCAACTTTCATTCTCATGCCTTTTGTCTTCCACCCTTCTACTGCTGAACTCGAAAACCGGGAAACTTACACCTTTGATTTAACTTTTCTCTGTCCTTCTAACTTCGACCCTCTGACCTCGGACTTTGGAAATCAAAAAATTAACTTTCGACGGAGTTTTTCAACCACTGTTACACCTTTCATACCTCGGATGTTGGAAAACTATCAAATGACGGAATGTTTATCCTCATTTTTGCCTTCCGCATTCTACCTTTCTTCCCTTCAGTGCGGAACTTAGGAATCAGAAGACCAAATATTTACTTTAACCTTTTTATGGATTTCCATCTTCTGCCTTCCGTAGGTGGATCCTGGAAGTCGAAAATCCCACATTCGGCTTTCATAAAACTTCTTTCTCCTGCCTCCCGCATTCCACCTTCCGCCTCTGCTATGAAACTCAGAAATCGAAAGAACGACTTTCGGCCTTAACCTTTTTCTGCAATTCCGACTTTTGCTTTCCGACCACGAACTTGAAAAATTAGATAACCCACTTCTGCTTGGATTTAAACTTCCTTCTCCTGCCTCCTGCCTCCCGCATTTTTATTTTTCCGCTGCGGATCCTGTGGTGCGGAAACACCATAATATGCCCAGTTCAACTACTCCTTTTTGACTTCCACCTTTCGCCTTTTTAGGCGGATTTCAAAGGGCCGAAACACTAGGTTAGAAGCATTATGTACTCTATAACAGGATTCCAATGTCCATGAAGTTAGGAAAAAATGCATAAAAACATCTAAGGAAAAAACAAAGATAAAATGCAGGAAATATACACAAGTAAACATCTACTTCATCATCAATAAGAATTCAATCATGAACAGGACATTTCATAGGAAAATACATTGCATAAACGACATAATAATAATACTTATCTTGAAGGATGAAGTTGGCTTGCAACCAGCTATGTAGCTGCAACGTTTCACCCAACCATAGGCTAGTGCATTCTTTAATCTCTCAACACCACTGCCACCCTTGAGATGGGCATGATTCCATAAGGAACTAGGGAACAACATACTCACACACATTCAAGCCAACACCTAGTTGGACTTATCATACTGTCCAACCAAGCCAACACCTAGTTGGGTTAATATGTTGCAAGCTTATCAAGCCAACACTTGCATTAAGGACCAACCAAGCCAATAGATGGGTTCACAGGCCCCAAGACCAAACCATGTCTCACAGTTGGGTTAATAGGATATCTAGCCAAGCATTACACACAAGGCCAAAATAAAACAAGACTTAGACAAACCAAGATCCAATTGGGTTAGCAGGCCCCAAGGCCAAGCCAATCTCCCTTTGGTTTACAGGCTGCTCAGGTAGTGGAAAGATTAAATGACTAGACTAGTGGCTCACTCAAGAGCTAAGGACACCTCCACAAGATCTATCTGTCTTGGAATCCACATTACCTATATCCCAACATAAGGTAGCATCCCTTTCTTTGCTAAACACTCCTTTAGGCTATGCCTCCATTCTAGTGCTCTTCAGGGTATGCAGTAAGGATCTACCAGCCACTCTTATCTTTTTCTGAGGTTCCTTTCTGCACTAGGTTACAAGTCCATTCTCTTCTCTTCCACTCCTCAGTCTTTCATACCAATCAGACCCAAAACTAGGGTGCACAACACAACAGCCACACTATAGATCATCAAAACAAGATTTCTCACTTTGTAATAGAGAAACCCATTGCAGAAACACCTTCCGTGACTCAGGAGAGTGAAATCGAATGGTTTGAACCACGAACCTCTGCTCCCTTACTCGACAAAGGAAAATACTTGCAGATAACTAGTTTTGGGGTTCCAGGTAGTGAACCAACATGACGACGGGATCAGGGATGGACAATCACAAAAAAAAACCATGGTTCTGCAACATAGGTAAATGCACAATGCACATGAGCAGTCTGGAGAGCTTGAAGTGGTAGAATCCCCGTCACAACGATGGAATGGTTCCCATGAATGAGGAGGAGTGAGAAAAACCCAAATGCGACCTCCTCTAACGGACTGGGCACGTATCATGTGCTTTCTTCCTACATAAGAAAAAGTGTGGCTTCCTCGAGGATGCAGGCCCGCAGAGACTGCAGTCTACCATGCCTCGCATTGCCCCAAGCATTAACTGCCTCATCCGATTTCTGGAAGGAATCAATGATTGAGTGCAGGGACAAAAAATGGTAGTTGAGGTTCAATGGTTTTCTCAATGACATCTGGCTTAACCCTATAGGCTCATAGGTTTGACCAACTGCCCCACCCTATCCCTTGTGAAATCATGCCCCCATCTCTTTCACGTTGCAGTTCCATAGCTAGTTGTGTTATTTTATTAAATTGTGCATTTACATGATATTAAAAAATGCTCTGTGATTTGGCTAGCATAATAAACATAACCTTAGGCATAAACCTTGATCACCTATATACAAAATACCAGATCGATGGAAGGGCCTTGGCCTTGAGCTCCATGACATGATCTCAATACAATATATACATCATGTACAATCAAATATCATGGGGTCAAAACCGGGGTGTTACATTCCCCTCCCCCTTCAATTAGCAATGTCCTCGGTGTTTACAAAATTGAACAAATAATGATACACTAGCATTATCCTCAGTGCTATGCAGAATTGAACAAAAATGGATGTGCCAATCGCATGGCATCCTCCAGCTCCCATGTAGCCTCTTCAGGACCGTAGTGCTCCCATTTCACCTTTACCTGCCCTATGGCTTGGTTCCGGAGCATGGTGACCTTCCTATCGAGGATGCGGATTGGCTCGATTTGGAACTCTCCCTCGGGTTCCACCTGAATCACATCCCAATGAATCACATGGTTAGGGTCATGTACATATTTCTTAAGCAAATAAACAAGAAAAACATCATGAGCTCTAGTGCTAGAAGGTAATGCAAGTTTATATGCAACTTTGCCTATTATTTCAAGAACTTCAAAAGTCCCACAATATCTAGGGGACAACTTGTCACAACTTCCAAGCTTCAAAAAACTCTTCTTTTCCCTCACTCTCAGATAAACATGATCCCCAACACAAAATTATCTGTGCACTCTATGCTTATCAACATAGCTCTTCTGTCTATCCTAGGCTGCCTTCAGATTCTGCCTGATCTTTGCAAATTCTTGCTCCATCTCCTTAAGCAATTATGGCCCAAGCACAATCTTGTTTACAAGATTATCCCAAGTCATAGGTGTCCTACACCTTTTGCCATACAAAGCTTCATATGGAATCATCCCCAAGGATGCCTGCTGTCCATTGTTGTATGAAAATTCTACCAAGTGTAAGTAGTCTTCCCACTTGGTTAGATTTCCCATCACATACATGAGAATCATGTCTTCCAACACTTGATTCACCCTCTCTGTCTGACCATCAGTCCGACGATGGTAAGTAGTGCTGAAATCGAGCTTTGTACCCAAATCTGCAAACAACCCCTTCCAAAAATTGGAAGTGAACTTGGCATCCATGTCAGAAACTATTTCCTTAGGCAATCCATGCAACTTCAAAATGTCCTTCATGAATATTTTTGCAATGTCATCAGTCTTATGTGTGGACTTAACATGTATAAAATGTGTTGCCTTTGTCAACTTATCCACCACAACCATGATAGAATCATGTTGTCTCCAAGGCATTGGCAAACCTGTAATGAAGTCCATGGAAATAAATTCCCATTTCCATTCTGAAACTGAAAAAGGCTGCAAAAAACCTATTGGGTGTTGATGCTCAACCTTCACTTGCTGACATTTCATGCACCTTGAAATGTATTAAGCAATATCCTTTTTCATTCCTAGCTAGAAATACTGCTTTCTGGCTGTAGCAATTGTCTTCTGATATCCTGGATGACTAGAATATGGAGCTTGATGGATCTCATCCATAACAACTCTCCTCACATATGCTACACGTGGAATATAAATTATGTTCTTGTAGGTAAGAAGCCCATCTTCTTCCAGTTTATATCCCTCATATCTCTTCTCAAGATTTTGCTGCTACAATTTACCCTTGACCTGCACATACAACTCATCTTCAATAGTATGATTCACAATAAGCCGTCTCATATATGATTGGAAAATACTAAGAGATTCCACCTACATTTCATGCATTTTCCTGCTGAGTGCATCATCCACTTTATTCTCCTTCCCTTTTATGTGCTTGATTTCAAAATCAAACTCACATAAAAAATCCAACCATTTAGCTCGTCTAGCATTTAGTGTTGGTTGATTAAACAAATATTTCAGATCACAATGGTCTATCCTTAACTCAAATTTTATGCCCATTAAGTAATGCCTCCACATCTTGAGAGCATGTACTATGGCTGCAAGTTCTAAGTCACAAGTGGCATAATCCTTCTCATGATGTTTTAACAATCTAGAATGATAACATACCACATGGCTGTCGTGCATAAGAACTCATCCAAGTCCTTGAACTCATACATCAAGGCACACCATAAAGTCCTTTTCTGGTTCTGCAATTTTTAGAATGGGTGCACTTGCGAGAAGATTCTTCAACTGCTGGAAGCTTCCCTCACATTTAGGTGTCCATTCAAATCTCACCCCCTTCCTTTGCAAATAAGTGATAGGATGTGCAACCTTGGATAATCCTTCAATTAATCTCCTATAATATCCTAAAAGTCCCATAAAAGACCTTACATCTGTCACATTCCTTGGAGTTGGCCAGTTCAGGATGGCCTCAATCTTTTCAAGATCTAGAGATATGCCTTCATCTGATATGATGTGTCCCAAGTAATGAATTCTATCTTTATAAAAGTCACACTTTCTCAACTTGGCATACAACTTATGATCCCTCAACAATTGGAAAACAATTCTTAGGTGTTCTTCATGCTCTTCCTCATTCTTAGAATAGATAAGAATTCCATCAAGGAAGACATGAACAAACTTGTCCAAATACCTGCTGAAAACACTATTCATGAGGCACATAAATGTAGCTGGTGCATTTGTGAGACCAAATGGCACCACTACAAACTCATAGTGTCCATACCTTGTTCTAAAGGCTGTCTTATGAATGTCTTCATCCTTGATTCTTACCCAATGATAACTAGATCTCAAGTCAATCTTGGAAAACACCTTTGCCCCTCTCATTTGATCGAAAATATCATCGATTCCAGGTAAAGGATACTTGTTCTCAACTGTGACTTTGTTCAACTATCTGTAATCAATACACAATTTGAGTGTACTATCTTTCTTTTTTACAAACAGAACGGATTCTCCCCAAGGAGACACACTTGGTCTGATATACTTCTTCTCCAACAACTTCTGAAGCTAGATCTTTAAGTCTAAAAACTATGGTGTGATCATCACATAGGGTTCCTTAGAAACTGGTGTTGCTCTTGGCACAAGGTCGATGGTAAAATCAATATCTCTCTTTGGAGGAAGTCTCAGAACATCATCACTAAAAACATCCTTGAACTCCTGTAACACATGAAAATCCTCCAACCTAGGAGTTTCATTCTCCGCGGTCTCCAAAACATGGGTTGCGTATAACTGGTAGTACTTCCTATAGAACTTCTTCAGTTCCATGGCTGAAATTTTCCTATCAGAAACCATTTTTGGAACACCTCTTACCACTCTTGGGTGTCCTTCTTCATCCATGCATTCAAAAGTCTTATTGTAACAATCAAGTTTTACCCTATGAGCTTCTAACCAATCCATTCGAATAAGAATATCATAGGAACCAAGGGGCAAAACATTCATATCTACATAAGTCACTAACCCATTCATCTCTAATGGACATTTTTCTACAATATCATTGACCTTCCTCTTGGTCCCAATGTCTAGTTGAACTAACCATGCCTTACTATGCTTTAACTTCTTAAAAGCACAAACTTCAACAATCCTAGTAGTAATATAACTATGAGTAGAACCAAGGTCAATCAAAATAGAGGCAGATTGCTCAACAGTCTTACCTGGAACCTCAACCACAGTTGACTGGTGATCTTCCTGGCGGTTCTCTAACGCTGCATAAATCCTAGGGACTGTCCTTGCCACTTGACCAACAGTTTCAGCATCCTGGATGTTGTAAGTTGGCCTTACATACCCTTCCTCATGAGGAAAATTACTTTACGTGTGGGGTCCTCCACACATCCAACATTGGAGGGGTTCCCTGATTTCTTTAGGATCCCTTGGATTTTCCCTCATCACTCTGGCTAGTTGATTTACAGCCTGTGATGGTTTCCTTTGTTGTTGGTTCCTGAAGTCGGAAGGTTTGAATTCTTTCTTTCTCTATTCAAATTCTCATTATTCTTTTCCTTCAAAGCCTTATGATGATCATGCTTGCCTTTGTTCTGGTCATAACAATAATTAGCCTTTCTGATAGACTCTTACAGAGTTCTAGGCTCATCAAACTTAATTCGATCTTTTTAAGATTGAGGTAATCCACTAAAAAAATGTTGTATCTTCACCTTCTCATCTTTGATGTACTTGACATACCTTTATAGCTCCAAGAACTTATTGGAATATTCTTCCATTATCAGCTGTCCCAATCTTAGCTCATGGAATTCCCTAATTTTGTCATCATAATACCTGTTAGAGAGGTATTTCTACTTAAAATACTTCTTGAGTTGTTTCCACTTAAGTCTTCTTTCACTGATCCTCTTTACTTATATGAGATGCTCGCACCAAATGGATGCTCTTCCATTTAGATTGGAGATGGCAATCCTTGCGGTCATGTTTCCTGAATAGTCTTGGACTTGGAAATACTTCCTCATCCCAAGAAGCCAAGCTTCAGCTTCTTGACCAGTCTTTATATCACCATTAAAGGTAGGAGGTTTAGCCTTCTTAAATTCACCCCAAGAGCTATTCCTGCGGTGCCTCTTTCTCTTTCTCTTGTGAGAAGAAGAGCTTGAACCCCACTGGATTCTTCTGAGTTAGATGACCCACTAGAAGTCCTTTTCCTTCTTCTAGTGCTACTCTTACTTCCTTCTAGCTTTATTGTCCCATGCCTAGAGTCCATCTTTCTTGAAAGTCTGTCAAACTCTACAACATGGCTGCGTTCAGCTGATTCCGATCTTCTTGAGCCTTAACCAATTTTTCATTGTCTACTCTGTAACTCTGCATTTCCACCCTTAGGCTTCTCATGGTGGCTGCAAAATCTGGTGAGGTATCCTGATATCTCCTTCCATTAGACTCAGTTTCATCATTTACGACTCTAACATTATCACCCATAACATCTTCCTCATACCCATGGGGATATCGTACATCATACCCGCTGTAGGTTCTCATGGCTTGAGCTAAAAACCCACCTTTCTAATTTGCACTATGACTCTGCAAAAATGTGTTAACATACATGTTTGTTAGATACATGATAATTTTCAAAAATAAAAAACACAGTTAACTGCAGTGCTGCAACTAATAGTTCTAGAAATTATTCACAAGGCCCATCTAGGCCCAATATTGCAGACATTAACTCTGATACCACACTGTAACGTCCCCATACCCCATAATGCGGATAATTTAAAATATTTGCTTAAAGAACCTCTTTGTTCTTATGATAAACACTCGGTATGGACGTTAACCTATTCTCCAACCTTCATCTCAGGATTATAACCACTATACCAGTCATTCCGCCCTTCAATTATCCATTCTACATCTAGAATGGCCATTTTCGAACTAACCTTGCCCTTTCCGCATTGTCGACCTCGAAACTCAGAAATCAAAACCTCAAGGTTTTGACGAAGTGAATGGTCTAACTTTCACCTTCCTCCCTTCTGCACTTCCTCCTTCTTCCTCTGGAACTCGGAAATAATAACTTCAACATTTTGACGAAGTGAAAGATTCAACTTCCCCCTTCCGGCCTCGAAACTTGGAAATCTAAACTTCAACATTTCGAAGAAGCGAAAGATTCAACTTCTGCCTTCCGCACTTTTTATTTCTTCCTTTCATCCTCGAAAATAGGAAATCGAAACTTCAACATTTCGACGAAGCGAAATATTCAACTTCTGCCTTCCGCACTTCCGCCCTTCCAGTTTCTGCCTTCCTGTCTCAGAACTCGGAAATAAGAACTTCAACATTTCAATGAAGTGAAATATTCAACTTTCTCCTTTTGCACTTCCGCTTCCCACCTTTTGGCCTTGGAATTTGGAAACTGAAGAAACCATCGAAATGATATCCGAACTTGTTCACTTTCTGCCTTCCGCCTTTCCGATGTGGAACTTGGGAATCTGAAACCAACGAAATGATACTTCGACTTAGGCACCTTTCACTTTTTGCCTTCCACCTTTTCGCTGCAGAACTCAGATCATCGAAAATCAATACTCAGTCTTGATCAACTTTCATTCTCCCGCATTCTTCCTTCCACCATTCCTCTACGGAACTAAAAAACTGGGAAACTTACACCTTCAACTTAACTTTTTTCCGTCTTTCTGACTTCCAACCTTCGACCTCGAAATTCAAAAATTGAAACATTAACTTTTGATGGAGTCTTTCAATCACTGTTCTAGCTTCCTCCCTTCTGCCTTCCATACTTAGGAACTCGAAATTCGGAAAACTATCAAATGACAGAACGTCTATCCTCATTTCCGCCTTCCGCATTTCACCTTTCCTCTCTCCAGTGCGAAACTCGGGAATCAGAAGACTAAATCTTTAACCTTTTTCCAGATTTCCACCTTCCGCCTTCTGCAGGTGGATCCTAGAAGTTGAAAATACCACATTATGCTTGGGTAAAACTTCTTTCTCATGCCTCCCACATTCCGCCTTCCGCCCAGCTGCGGAACTCGGAAATCGGGAGAACGACTTTTGGCCTTAACCTTTTTCTGCGATTCCAACTTCCGCTTTCCAACCACGGAATTTGAAAATCAGATAAATCACTTTTCCTTGGATTTAAAACTTCCTTCTCCCGCCTCCCACATTACACTTTTTCGACTGTGGATCCTAGGGTGTGGAAATGCCATAATCTTCCTAGTTCAACTGCTCCTTTTTGACTTTCGCCTTCCTCCTTTCTAGGCGTATTTCAAAGGGTAGAAACAATAAGTTAGAAGCATTTTGACCTCTGTAACAGGATTCCAACCTCCATGAACTTAGGAAAAAATGCATAAAAACATCTAAGGCAAAAACATAGATAAAATGCAAGAAATATACACAAGTAAACATCTACTTCATCATCAATAAGAATTCAATCATTAACATAACATTTCATACGGAAATACATTGCATAAATGACATAACAAGAATACTTAACTTGAAGGATGAAGTTGTCCTGCAACTAGCTATGTAGCTACAACGTTCCACCCAACCATAGGCCAATGTGTTATTTAATCTCTCAACACCACTGCCACCTCCGAGTTGGGCATGATTCCACAAGGAACTAGGGAACAACAGACTCACACACGACCAAATATTTTTTACACACAGTCAAGCAACCACCTAGTTGGACTTATCAGACTGTCCATCCAAGAAAACACCTAGTTGGGTTAATAGGCTACAGGCTTATCAAACCAACACTTGCATTAAGTACCATCCAAGCCAACAGATGGGTTCACGGGCCCCAATACCAAACCATCTCTCACATTTGGGTTAACAAGCTGTCTAGCCAAGGATTACACACAAGGCCAAAACAAAACAAGATTCAGCCAAACCAAGATCCAATTGGGTTCACAAGCCCTAAGGTCAAGCCAATATCCCGTGGGTTTACAAGCTGCTTGGGTAGTGGAAAGGTAAAATGACTATAATAGTGGCTCACTCAAGATCTCAGGACACCTCCACAAGATTTATCTAGCCCGGCATCCACATTACCTACATCCCAACACAAGGTAGCATCCCTTTCTCTGCTCAACAGTCCTTTAGGTTCTGCCTCCCTTCTAGTGCTCTTCAGGGCATGTAGTAAGGACCTACCAACCACTCTTATCTTTTCCTGAGGTTCCTTTCTTCACTAGGTTACAAGTCCATTCCTCTTCTCTTCCTCTCCTCATCCTTGCATACTAATCAGACCCAAAACCAGGGTGCACAACACAACAACCATACTTTAGACCAACACAACAGGATTTATCACTCGGTAACATAGAAACCCACTACTGAAACACCTTTTGCGACTCAGGAGAGTGAAATCGAACCATCTGAACCACGAAACCCTACTCCCTTTTTTGACAAAGGAAAATACTTGCAAATAACTGGTTCTGCAGTTCCAAGTAGTGAACCAACACGAGGACGGGATCATGGATGGAGAATCACAGACAAAAACTAAAGTTCTTCAAAATAGGTGAATGCACAATGTGCATGAGCAGTTTGGAGAGCTTGAAGTGGTAGAATCCCCCCTACAACGATGGAATGGTTCCCATGAATGAGGAGGAGTGAGAAACACCCAAACACAACCTCCTCTGACGGACTGAGAACGTATCATGTGCTTGATTCCTGTAGAAGAAAAAGTGAGGCTTCCCCCAGGCTGCAATCCTGCGCATATTGTAGTCTGCCATGCCTCGCATTGCACCAGGAATTAACTGCCTCATCTGATTTCTAGAAGGAATTAATGATTGAGTGCAGGGACAAAAAATGGAAGTTGAGGTTCAATGGTTTTTTTAATGATATCTAGCTTAACCCTATAGGCTCAAAGGTTTGACCAACTCCCCCACCCTATCCCTTATGAAATCATGCCCCCATCTCTTTCACGTTGCAGTTCCATAGCTAGCTGTGGTATTTTATTAATTTGTGCATTTACATGATATTAAAAAATGCTCTGTGCTTTGGATAGCACAATAACCATAACCTTAGGCATCAACCTTCATCACCTATATACAAAATACCATATTGATGGAAGGGCCTTGGCCTTGATCTCCATGCCATGATCTCAATACAATATATACATCATGTACACTCAAAATATCACGGGGTCAAAACCGAGGTGTTACACCTTCACTCATGGTTCCTCATTCATGTATGTTGGCCCTAGGAAAGGACATAAGCGTTTTTGTCGAAAATGTGAAGAGTCCGGTCGTAAGGCAAGTAAGGCTGCAAAAGAAAAGGAGAAGACTAAGTCGAATCTGGAAATTCGACCTGTTTTTTAGGAAACAATAAATGCAAGAGTGAGTTAAGTTAGATTAGTAGTCTATTTTGGGAATGGGCATGAATGTAAATTGGGTCGATAGAGCCTCTATTAATGTAATGTGATTTCTTGGGTTAGTTAGAGAATCAGTTGACTGTTAGTTGAGAACTAGGAAATGATTAGAAGAAGAGTCGAGAAAAGTATATAAGGTTGATCCATAAGCTATGTGCAAAGATCCCTTATCGATCTTACTGTGATATGATATAACTATTACGAACAAGGGATAGAGCTTGATAGAAAAATACGATCTTGAGAAGAGGACAACAAAAAGAAGAAAGAAGCCTATGAGAGCACGCTAAAGACAAATGTAATGGGTATTTATCCCCTATTACGTGCAAAAGCACCTACCCTAGACCAGTCGGATCATAGGGTAGAGTTCATGGTGCGAGGGATTTCTCAACCTTGACTTGCAATAATAAGCTATAACAACAACAAAAATATTTTTATGTTTATATATATATATATTTCTAACTAATGAAAAACAAGAAGCATACCTTTCAATAACATGGGCCATTGCAACCATTTGAGGAAATGGTCCACTGACTCCACGGTCTGTTTCTCCAGTCGGCTCCACTAATGGTTGTCAAAAAAAGGGGAATGGATCCAAGAGGGTATGGAGGAAGCTCAACATACACCGCGGAAAATGATATGGCAAAAGTATGGGAATGATGAAAAAAGGTTTCACCAATTGAGGGCTTAAGGAATGGAAAAGTTGATGAAAAGTGTTTTTGGGGAGACCTTCACAATGTATTTATAGGATGATCCAAGGTTTTTTGACCCATGGTATTTTATTGTGCATGGTATTTATCCATGGTTTTTGACCCATTCTCATTTTAGGTTTTTTTGTCCCTTTTTGGAGAGAGTGGGGATACGTAACAATAAATTCTCAACTTCCCTGTATTTATGGGGGAAGGAATAATAATGTTTTGGACCATTTTTGGTGGAATTTTAGTTGTGAAGGTGAAAATGGAGGAAATAATGGTGGGATTATGATGTATAATTATGGTTTGGACCAGAGAGAGCTAGGTGAACAATTTTTTCGGTTAACAGATTTCCCCTTGGTGTGCGAGGACAGGAGCTCATTATATGATCGATAGAAATCATAGGATCAAGGGAGAAATGGTGACAATGGTAAAGAGACCGGAGAGGACCACAGAGGAGTGGAGTCTCCTCATTTGAACTATAGTGGATTTTGTTTTGTATTTCTTCTAAAAAATGGATGAGGTACATATAATCTCAGACATGTATATGGACGAGGCGGGCATACCCATGCTCGTAAGAATGTCTCAATATACAAATGGGGATCAAGACTCAAACAATGGGATCCAATCAATACATATATACAACTGGTAGTACAAAATGGTGGCCTCAATGGGAGGATGAATACATATGCTGACCTGAAGAACCGGTACATAGGAACAATGGAATTCTCATGGAATGCAATATCACAACAACTGATGCTCTGTTGAATCTAGAGGTGTACACAACTGTATGGAATCAATGACTGAGAGTCAGAATCTCGGAGGTAGAATAAACAACATCAAGTATTGTAGATACATAGAAGCATGAAACTGAGGGGCTTTCAAACACTATCATCAATGCAGTCTGGAAATCACAAGGGACATGAAACTGTATGGGTCCCAAAATAGACTCACCAATGTGCTAGAGTCAGGTGACAACTGGGGTCTTCGACTAAATAATGAAAGAACAAATACCTTGTTCAAATCTCAACGGTGTGATAGTGTAGTTGAAGTCGAGCACATGAGACACAGCCAACCCGAAAGGCACTAAGGACTCCTTTGAAGTGGTCCAAGGAACTCATAAATGAGGTGGATGAAACCGAGATACAGGGACCTCTGGAATAGATGTGTTGAGGTCGACAAAGGGAGACCTGCAACTAACAAGGCAATGAGGTTTCCTTGATAGAAGCGCGAGGGGGACAACCAGAGATATGGAAGAGTCAGGGGACTGAGATATTGAATTGGAAACTGGGGTAGAGGAGTACGAGGAGCTCAAACTTACTTTGTTCAGAGTATGATGGTAGGGATGACCTAACAACAAATGATACTGACTCATGGGGAGTGAATCATAGCTGTGGAACTGGGGAGATGACTGAAATGGGGAGATACTCGGGGAAGGAGCTGGACAAGTGATATCCAGGGGATCCAAGGGAGACTCATTGTAGAGTACTCTGAACAAAGGCGACCCAATGGGGGGGAAAGATGCCATAATGAGATATACGTGGGTACCTAGAAGCATCGTTTGGGTCTTCTTCATAGTTTAAAGAGCTCGAAGAAGGGATATAAGTATGCTCAATATGACAATGTCTTGTGGATTTTTGTTGAGCCCAAGACGATAAATGCTCGATGGTGTTTTCATGTTTAGAGAGTCTAAAAATAGGAAGAAGACTCCAATGGGTCTCTTTTTCATACAATAGTCTCCTAAGTCCAAAAAAGGATAAAAGTGTACAAAGGATAGCTCTCCCAGCCGAAAGGGGTCGAGAGACTTATTTTTTGTAGGTAGTCTAACTAGGCCAAAAAAGGTTAAACTTATACTGATTAAACAGTCATTTAAATACTTTTACGAGCATTAATGAAACCAATTTTGCTCGGCAATATTTTCTTTCTGAGAGGGCTGGAAAAGAGCTTAAATACAACCCACGAGTGAGCTTTTTCATAAGTTATGGCCCAATGTTCGACAAAGCATAAATGGATACAAAGGGAAACACTCCTAGCTGGAAGGTTCCAGGGTGGTCCTTTTCTTTAAATAGTCTACGTAGTCCAAAAAAGGAGATAAATGAGGCCACATAGATGCCCTTTCAAATAGTTTAATGAGCGCGAAAGGAAGAAAGTGTTCTCTACAATCTTTTCATTCTTTTAGGAGGCAGAAAATAACTTAACAGAAACTCCGTAATGGTCAGTCAAGCTAGGAGGAAGTGTTCAATGTAACAAAAGGGATGATGTTGTGAACATGGCTAATATGGATAAAAATAAAAGAGGAAAACTGGTGGGGCCTTTTTGCGGGACAATGAATGGCGGTAAAATAAGGTCAGGTTTGCAGTATGGATGGAGCGAAGGGCTCATGGACATGCAAATACATACAAGGTGTGATTTACGTGGTGGCACACAAGTCGAGGTGACAATAGGAAATGGACCAAAAAATTATAGGGAGAGCACAAGATGTGGGTCTCATGAATAGATGGAGGATAGAAAACTGAACTTGGTGGTGTGAATGGCGTGAAAAACAGACGCTGGATGACTCTGTGGTGCACAGAAGAAAGGGTTGACCAAATGGGGTCCTATAAACAAGGGGGGACACATGACACATGTCATTTTCAATGTGTAGTTTTGAGTTAGAGTGGAGGGGCCCATAGCGTAGACGTTGATTTATTCTGATTGGATCGACGATTTTATGATTTGTGAGTTGTAGGTAAGAGCTCTCACCAAGCCCGTCAATTTCAATGGTTTAGTTTTTGCATTTTCTCATGCTGAGGCCTAGAATGATCCCAAAGGGTTCACGAGGTCGGGTCACACTTTTTGGGGGAAAAGGCATGACCCAGGTATAACCTTATTGGGAAGACAAGCGCGACCTGGTCGCATCTGTGGGGGATACAGGCGTGACCTGAGTCACACCTGTTCAGGAGATAGGCATGACCCAAGTCGCACCTGTCAAGTGTTTTTACGCTACTTGGGTACACAAAAATGCCCGACAGGCACGACCTAACAAAAAATGGAAATTTTTGTGCAACTGGGTCTTGGCAAGGAATTTTTCGATGTGTAGGATGCCTTGAGTCAGATTGCGAGAGCGAGACATTGGGGACCTCAAGGATGAGGTAGAGGATGATGGACCAATGCAGGATATGCTCGCCCGATGTGGGCTGCTGAAGTTCATCCATATTCGCCTGATGCATTCAAAAAATCTATTGTTGAACAAGCTGGTGAGTTTTTGGGATAGAGACTTAGAGTGCTTCATCATATAGGGTGAGCGACTGAATATCACCCTCCGAGACATGTACTTTTTGACTGGCCTCCCACTGCTAGGCGTGATCGGCGATATCTAGCCGAATCTCTTGAGGGAGGTGTTGATAGATGACATGTGCATGAGGCATTTCTATGCCTCAACTTATGTGCATACATCATACATATTATTGTGCGACATCAAGAGTCTAGATACTCAGGCAGTGGAAACGATGGTGCTACGAATCTTAGGATCGAAAGGTCCGCATAAGATCTTGGGCAACCAAATATGAATGGTCGAGAGTGTGCTGAGGGGCTGAACTAGACCAACTTGGTGGATGGGAATTTCTATTTCCCCTTCTTTTTTTGCTCATTATTCTTTGAGTGACTACCGACACTACGACCACATCTAGCGGTGTGCAACGGGGGACCTCGCGAGCTGTGCATGAGGCGATGGTGTGAGATGATGATTAGGGAGGTATGAATCCTTGTAAGGAGTTTCTTCACCTAATAGGTTTTTGCAGAGTGGCGACATATTCCTATCCTCATAGAGGACTATCCATACGTGGGGATGGACTACCGGGGATATTTGGAGATTCCTCGACCTCAAGGTTAGTTCTGTGGACTTGATGGTATGTATACATGATGCTATGTGGTTTGAGTCATATATAGTTTACTATAATAGTGGTATCTAGATCATACATGTGATAGATACTGATGACATACTATGTGTTTGAATTATTGAACCATTGATCTGCACTAAATGAGTGCAATTGAAAGGTATAATTTTGTAGTGGAATAATAAGAACAATGTACACTGAACAAGACAAATTTTAGATAAAACTGATAATAATTGATCAGTAAATTGCAACATTAATCTTCATTATTCCCAGCAGTATACAATAGTGTTACAATCAAGAGAATTCAAGTCATGTGGATAATATTCAAATCTACCAACTAAATCCTGACTGAATGGATAAATAGAAGTGTCTAAATCACTATCAGAGCTCACTAGTTTAACTCCACATGTCTAATTCAGTCTATCAATCAATTAAACCGGTTAAACTAATGAGGTAGGTGAGAAAAGGCACCTACTCCCATGCAACCATGCAAGACTGGCGCTAACTGAACTAAAAGACATCTAACTGGAGGTTAACTTAGCATAACTACCTACCTACCACAACCAACTGATGGAGGCTGCTGGTGGCACTCAGAATGGCTCCTAAAATGTAGGGATTGGTCTCAAAGGCACCTTAACTGATGCATGAACATGCAGTAAGTGTCAGTTAACCTCTATATGTGTTCCCCACACTCTAGTGGTTGGTACTTGTGGCACCAATAGCACCAATGGAATTGGTGCACCCAATGGCACCGGTGGACCCAATGATTCCTAAGTTAGGAAAAATGATCTAATAGACTATATATGGACAAGGAAGGATTATAAATCCTAATAGCCCCCCTTAATCCTAACTTGGACAACTTTGGGCCCTGATAACTAGGCCAAAAGTCACCCATTACAATCTAAAATAAATAAAAGTTGCTTAATAAACTAAGGAAAATGGGGAAAACCTCATGGGAACCCCCCCCTCAAAATCAGAAAGAATTAGGAAAAAAACCTATACTTAAGAGAAAATTTTCCTCATTGGGTAAAAACTTGTAAAAGTTTTGCAACACTATTCAACAACAAATGCAACATCTTGGTTCTTCTGTGCAACAACATCCTGAGACTGTGCATGTGAACCTCTCCAAAGTAAATGATTATGTCTGAAGGAATTTTCCTCTTTGGAAGAAGAATAATATGCTCAACTGAATCAAGAACATATACAGCTGCAAGATGAAAACTGGACCCATGTAGAGCAACTGAGATCAACTGATGAGAGAGAAAAAGTGCTTGAGAATTCGAACCATGTGAGGAAATCTAAAGAAACTGATATATTGCAGCCTTGAACATCAAACCACGTGAGGTAAAATCAGCTCCAAGTGTTAGGAGCAAGTGTCCAGGTGAATTTAGAATGTCTCCATCTTTACTAGTTCTGTGAGGAGATGAGCATGTGATCAAGTAGGAAGGTAGAAAAGCCATGGCACTATGGAGAGAGAATGGTTGAGCTCCATGATTTGATATAGATTCAAAAATAACAAATGACTCACAAAATATAATATCAACAAACTCATGAGAGAAAACTGACATCAAATCCCCAGCAACAATTTTGAAAGAGACTTGAGGTACTTGATTTTTCACACCAACATTCATGAGAACAACTACACGCATTAGTGGAGGCTCTTGAAACTTAAAACTTGAACCAAATAAGGTCATATCAGATCTAAATAAGGTCATATCAGATCCAATAGTGTGGAAAAAATCCAAGATCCCCACCGACATGGTAGTGTTGTCACTCCAGGAAACTCCTCTAGGTTGCAGCTCGAGGATGCCTGGTAACTTAAATGTTTTTATGGTTTTTCTAACTGGATCAAGTCAGGTGACCTACAGGACCTCACACTCTCAAGACATGCATGAAACTCAATAAAAAATAAGGATTCTAACTACCACTCTTCAAAGGTTTGATAATATGGTGCAGACATGGAGAACTTATCATGCTAGCAGATTCATACATAAAACCGTTATATATAAATGGCTAATCATAACAAGGAAAGTACTTATAATTCAAATCATCAACACGCAGATAGGATGAAAACTATCAGACATCAAATAACATGAATAAACCTGAACAACACATTCAAGCATAAGCACATAATAGACAAGAAATGGAAGCTGAACATATGATAGCAAAAGAGCTTATATCAGGTCATGAGCAATATGAGAAGCTTGATAATAGTAATGGTCTACAGGTCCCCGAAGTTGAACCTTTTCTATAACATAAGTCTTAGGATTTATAGCCTTTACAAAAATATTCAGATACTGAAAAATTGGATCTGATTTACTAAAAATAGACAATTTTTTTTGTTGTTGTTGCAGAATTAGGTCAAAAACCCTAATTTAACTACTAGTCTATCTAACTGTAAAACTCGTTCACTGTTTGAACCTTTTAATGACTGCAGTGAGTACTGGAGGAAAGCTGTAACTGGTCTTCTGATAGATGAGTCACTGCTGGTTAAAATAGGTAGGGTTTTCTGACCCTCTCCTCTTTGATGTATCCCCAAAACTGGAACAAACCTCCTTTGATGGTGCACTTCAGCAACTTTCAGCTTTTACACTTCATCCCTGAGATATTTATGTTTTCCCAAAACTGGCCTTTTGTGCCAAAATTTGATTATGTGCCTTTTTTGCTTTCGATGGTTAAGGAATCAAAATTTCGGGTCTGTTAGCTGTCGAAAGCGCTGCTTTCGGTGGCTAATGAACCACTTCAGCATCCGCCTAAGCCACCGAAAGCCCTATTTTTTGCAAAATTTGTCATTCACCTCCCAAATTCATCCTGTTCAATTTTGCTGTTGATATTCTTGTATTTCTTCAGCTTGCATAAGATTTGAAACATCATGGGCTACCTTTGGATCCTAAAAGCTTGTTGCTGCCTCTACTAGGGTTTCCAGTGCGAGCTGTGTTTGAGGGCTAGGGTTTGCATTTTTCTTCTGTAATCTCATCAATCCAATCATTTTATAAAGTCTGGTGTTTTCCTTCACCAGCCTTAGATTCCTTCTTTTCAATAGGATATACACTCATCTCCAGAACAGAATTGTGCAACTGCTTATTCCTCTTGGTCAAAATGTCGTTATTCCTCTTTATCTCCCTGTCCAAAAACTCTAGTTCATGTATCTCCTCTAACAGTTTGTTTACTCTTTGAGACCTAGGTTTGCTTGAGGAGATATCTGCTCTTTTTTCATCCTTCTCTTTCCCAGGTGTTGGTGAAGTAAACTCTTCATTTTTCTGCTGTAACCTGCCTTGTTAGGTCAACTTTTGCCCTAAAAATTTGGCAAAACTTTTGAAAACTAGGATCAAAGATGCATTTGGGTATCCAAATATGTAACACCTGTGTATAAAATAAAAGAGGTTTTTGTATATTGGTTTGTTGTGAGAAAAAACCACTCTCAGTGTTTTGAAATTCATTTCCATTTTCCAGATATCTGTATTTCAAAAACATGTGTAAAACAGGGAAATTTCGAGATCTGAAAATTAGGGATCAGAGATGGATTTGATTCTCCCAATATGAAATAACTGTAGGAAAGCTGAGAGAGGTTATTGTTATATGACATGTTAGGAACAAAAACCTCCAATAATTTTGTAAAATTATTCTGATATCCCTCACAATCACTGTTTTAAAATGATGCATTTTCATAGTAAAACGCCAATTTCGGCGGCTTAAAGCGCCCTGAAATTTCGGTCTTAGCTGCCGAAAGTCTGCTTTTGGTGGCTTAGAGACCGTTTTGAAACCATGCTTAGCCAGAAAAACTTGTGTTTTGAGTTTTTTGAGGGGTTCCTCCTCCCTGCACCTGCAAAATTGAAATTCAAACCCTAGGGAAGGATACTACAATGCTGGATCCAAAGAGGGCTAGGCTCAGTGAGAATGCATGCAGATAAATGTGGAGTGTACTGGAAGTATGGTGTTGAGTCTAAGGGAATAAATACTTGGTAAGTGCTTGAGTGAGATGATGATAGCCTCTGGTGATATCGATGAGATAGATCGCTTAGTAATCATTTTAAATTTGAACTTGGCATTCAGTGGAGGTTTACTGCAGTCATGGGACAGATGCAGGGTAGGATAGGGTTTAGATTTCCATCAGTATTTTGAGATCAATAACAAATTCTTAGCCATCAACTCATGCTTTAATACAATTCCTTGACCTTTTAGGTGGTTAATCATGCTAAATTATGGCAGGCCTCATGCAAACAATTGTTTTCACTTTTTGTTCTTTTCGCTGGTTAAGAGACTTTAGGGTTTAGTTCGATACCTGCTGAAAGCTGGGATTTCGGTGGCTAATGAAATGCCAACATGTTCTCCCAAGACACTGAAATGTTCTTTCTTCCCCAACGTATTTCATTCGCTTGCGATGGTCAACATCCTCCGGAAAACCCTTGTTAAGTTGTCGAAACCAAAACTTTTCGGTGGCTAATGAGTTGTTGGAAAGCTTTCCTAAGCCACCGAAAGTCCTTTTACTAGAATTTTAACCAATAAAGTAATGAGCGAGATTTCAGTGGATAATCATGGTCCTGCATTAAACTCTTAGCTGCCTAAAGCTAGGCTTTTCCGTGGCTAATGAGTTATTGAAAATCTCGCCTAAGCCACTGAAAGCTAAAACTTTCAAATTTATCAAATAACAGAACATCAGATATCTCAAATTTGTTAGTCACCCCAATGTCTTTCATAATATGACTTGAAATATTCATCCTATCAAAAAATAAATTGTATGAGTGAACTTATTGAAAATAAATTTATTTTGGGAGATAACAGGTAGATACACAATTTTCTCCTTCTTCAACAAAACTTTGAGTATTGGTGCATGCAATAATGTAGGAATTTGCTGGAAGCTCTAAATCAAAGAGAGTGAATGGATCACTCCTAAAATCTGACATTTCTTCCAAAATATCCAAAGTATTACTTTTATGCACACGAGCAACAATATTAGAGAGAGAGAAATCAAATTCCTCTTCATTTTCTGAAGCAATCACTGACAAACTTTGCACAAAATTTAAAATAGAAGAATCACCAGAAAATGTTTGCACAGAATGGAAGGAGAGTTTTTATTCAATAACATATATTCGATTGTCTTCTTTTGGATCAGATATATGAGAAGATGACATATCAATATCTCATAAACTTCCGGAGCAGCAGGAGAAGGAATCACTCCAAGGAGACTTTCTTCAATTCGAATTGACTGTGTTGAAGATTCTGCTTCTTCTTCATCTTGAACAACTTGATTTGTTGCAGAAGAGGGAACATAGAGTACATTATTGAACTCATCATGTTGGATTTTAATAAAACCTCTCCCAACAGCTGGGATTTGGGACATCTTCCATATGAGTGCTAGGTCCTCCTGATAGAGTGAGAGTGGTGAAGGATTCCCTGGAGGAAACCATGTGGTTGGATTCTCCATAATCTATCAAGTAAGCCTTCGATGGAGTGAGGCCTGCTTTAAAATCAAGGAAGCTCTCATATTCTTTAGTATGGTCTCCAGCATCATACATCTCTGCACCTTGTGGAAGAAAAATATTGTTCTATTCAAGGAGTGTTGTCAACTGGTCGAGGGTCTTCTTCATGCATTGGCTTTCTGGATGAAAGCCTCTCATACATTATGGACACTTAGTCTTCTCTTTTCTAGAACCTGAGGCTCCATCCAAAGATCTCTGAGGCTTCCTTAGGAGTCTTCAGTCCCTAAATATGAAAGAGAATATCCCAGGAGATATGAGTGCATAGGAAGCTAAAGGCTTCATCCAACCGACTCAAGAACTTATTTTTCTCAGTAGGGTGATGGGGCTCTGCCTCTCTTCCCACTATCATCCTAAACAGTCCAATATTGCGCAAGGAGACCTACATAGCTTCCCTCCAATCAACATAGTTGAAGGGTGTAAGGATCCGGGGTACAATAGCTGAGGAATCCATCAATCTTTTTGTTGAACAGTCAATTCTTCAACAAGCTACATAGGCACCTGCAAATATCACTGCAAAAACCAAAAACAATTTGCAATCATGTCAGTTTCAAGCCTTCCATATCGACATGTACACTTTCTCAGGGTCTGTCACACCTGCAGAGACTTCTCTGGACGAATCCAGAGTTAGCAAGGAAAAAATTACAGGATTTATGTGGAAACCCAGTTGCTTCTGGTGTACAATGGAGATCGAACAGACTTGCTGCTAGCCTAAACAAGGCTCTGGTACCATGCTTGAATTATTGAACCATTGATCTACAGGCAATGAGTGCAATTGAAAGGCAGAATTTTGTAATGGAATAGTAAGAACAATGTATGCCAAACAAGACAAATTTCAGATAAAACTAATAAGAATTGATCAGTAAATTACAACATTAATATTCATTAATCTCAGTAGTATACAATAGTGTTACAATAAGGAGAATTTGAATCATGTGGATAATATTCGAATCTACCAACTCAATCATGACTGGCTGGATAACCAGAAGTGTATAAATCACTATCGGAGCTCACTAGTCTAACCCCACGTGTCTAATTTAGTCTATCAATAAGTTAAACCAGTAAAATTGATGAGGTAGGTGAGAAAAGGTGCTTACTCCCATGCATCCATGCAATATTGGCGCTAACTAAACTGAAATACATCTAACTGAATGTAACTGGAGGTTACCTTAGCATAAATTCCTACCTACCACAACCAATTGATGGAGGCTACTAGTGGCACTCAGAGTGGCTCCTAAAATGTAGGGATTGATCTTAGAGGCACATTAACTGATGTATGGGCATGCCGTAAGTGTCAGTTAAACTCTATATGTGTTCCCCACACTCTAGTGGTTGGTATTGGTGGAACCAGTGGCACCGGTGGACCCAATGGCACTGGTGGACCCAATATCATGGTGGACCCAATGATTCCTAATCTAGGAAAAATTAACTAATAGAATATATATAGACAAGGGAGGATTATAAATCCTAACACTATGTGCATGTGCCGATGTGGGACCACACCCTCCAGCGGGGTACCAATAGTGCAGGGGTAGGGTGGAGGGGTTAGATCCAATCGCTCACGGGCAAAGGAAGTGATAGAGTGATACATTGGACTCACTGCGGCTGTACATGGAGAAACTATTGGAGGGAGTCACCGATGTTAATGTTAGTTTTTCTAGATCTTCTTAGCTTAATTAGGATATTTTTTCTGAAATAATAACAAGTATAACTAGATGCATAAGATATAATAGATAAACAGAACACAAATATTTTCACCAGGAAACCATAAAGGAGAAAACCCCGCAAACTTCCTCAAAATAGTACAGTCAAAAAGACTGTGTCATAATATGATCAATCCCAGTAATAAGAAGTATTCAACAACTATCTATCTCTCCTCCCTTATCTCTCTCCCTCTCTCTCATGCAAACTTGAGTGAGTGTGAGGTGTGTATAAATGAGGGAGGGTGCCTCCCTATTTATACTAATAAAGTGACTATCCTTTTACATGGCTGGGCCCAAGGCCGACTTCTCCTAGAGAGACTCCAAATAGACATTACATGATGCCACACTGGGGACTATTTCCATGACTTACAACAGAGGTTGTACCTTAAGGTCTAGAGACAATAAAGACATCCCACAAGGAGGAAAACACATCTCCAATGGGGGTACAACAATAAATAATGATATTATACATCAGAATATCTTCCGAAGTTACAAATACATCAACACTCCCTCTTAACTAGGAAGGTATTCTAGCTCTTCCACATTCATTAACACATCTGTGCCAAGTATTCATCGTGGAGTCATTATCACAGATTCATAGAGTCATCATCATAGCTGCTGCCATAATCATATTTGTATTGATAATCAAATGGTACTATCTATCATCAAACGTGTATACAGAGCCAACCCTTTTTCATGCTAGGTGTAGGCCTAGTCCTCATCTAGGTATTCATCACATCTTGAGCAAGTCATCACATAGGAACTTTCCAGGACCTTCTTTACATTTCCATGACAATAACCTGCATCTTCTACCTTTATCTCGTTGTATCCATATCATCTCTTTCATCATGCACAAAACAAAACAGAGCACATAGAGCATCCATGGTCAACCTGCATTCTACCAGTAAAGGAGAACCGCCTAGGTACACCTCACATGCTTCATGACCTAATCATCTCAACATGGGAACATCACGGGAACATACACATATATAGATATATATGTAAGGACTGATTACGACCAAACAACCTGCTACATCAGAACTTTTATGTTCTAGGTCAACCTCAAGGACTTATTACATCTAAACAACCTGCGTCCAAGATCTTTTTCATTTAGATAACCTTCGAGGCATATTACATTCAAGTAACATGCGTACCATGCCATGACTCCTTTTACACTTGGACAACCCACAAGACTTATTACATTCGAGTAACCTGTGTACCACGCTAGGGCTCATATTTACACTTGAATAACGTGTCTCGGGACTGATTACGTCCAAGGATAACCTGTGAGCTTCACCAGGATTGATTACATCCGAAGACAACCTACAAGGCTGATTACGTCCAAGCATCTTGCTTCACCAAAATTTTTTCCACTCGGATAACCTGTCTTATTTCCCATGTGAGATATTATGCATCTGCTGTTTCTATCATATAAACATATCATGACTAATTACATCCAAGGATAACTTGTGAGCATCTCCATAACTTATTACATCCAATGACAACATACATGATTGATTACATCTAAGCAACCTACAATATTCACCAGGATTTTACGGTGAGACAACCTATCTCTCTAGCTATGCTAGAACACATCACTCCCTCTTTCGTGGGGTCTCATTCTGGATCACACCAAGTATTTCTGTGAAGTATTTGAACTTCACTGTTTCTAGAGGTTTGGTCAACACATCAACTATCTTCTCATACATTTCCACATAATTGAGCTTCACTGATCCTCTCTGCACCATATCCCTGATATAGTGGAACTTGATCTCAATATGCTTCGACTTGTCATGGAACACAGGGTTTTTCAACAGCTTCATTCAACTCTAATTGTCACTGAATATACAAGTCACATCCAACTAGAGATCAAACAAGTCAGATAATATCTTTCATAGCCAAACTACCTCACAAATATCCAAGCAAGTGGTAACATACTCTTCCTTTGATGTACTCAACTCCACGCATGATTGCTTCTTGCTAAACCAGGAGATCATGCTAGATCCCAAACTTTAGCGACAAACTGAGGTTCTCTTCCTGTTAGTGGCGCTACCTGCCCAATCTGAATCAACATAACCATGTAGGTTAATATTCTGATTCACATCATATTTGAGCCCATAAACCACTATACCTTTTAGGTACCTTAGTACATGCTTTTCATCTATCAGGTGAACATAGCTCGGATCTGTCAGGAACTGGATTAAGGTGTTCACCGCAAAGCATATGCCTGGCCTTGTATTCATCAGGTACATAAATGAACCAATCATCTGACAATAAATCATGGCATCAACTGTCTCAGATGAAGCATCAATCAGAAACTTCAGGTTAGATGCTATAGGTGTGACTATTTCCTTGCAGTCCAACATTCTGAATCTCTTCAGAATCTCCACTGCATTTTTCCCTTGACCAAGGAATATCCAATCTACACTCTGCCACACCTCCATGCCTAGAAAGTAGTGCATCATACCTAGGTATTTCATCTTGAACTCTATAGAAAGTCTCCTCCTTGCATCTTTAATGAGTTCCTCTTCACTTGTCAGAAACAAGTCATCAACATAAAGCGAGAGCATCAGTGGTATTCTGTATTTAACCCTGAAGTAAAGGTTGGAGTCCACTTTTCTCTTAGTAAATCCTAGGCTCATTAGGAAGCTATCCATCCTACCGTAGCATGTCCTTGGTGCTTTTTTAAATCCATAGAAATCCTTCTTCAATTTACACACATGGGTCTTCCTGTCACGTGTCTCGAATCCCAGTGGTTATTCCATGTACACTTACTCCTCGACTACATCATTCAAGAAAGTTGTCTTGACATACATATGGTGTATTTCCCATTTCATAACTGCTACCAATGCAAGTAAGGTCCTAATGGAAGTGTACCTCTCCATGGGTGCAGACGTCTCTTCGTAGTCTATGCCTTCTTTCTATGAGAAGCCTTGTGCTACAAACCTTGCCTTGTATTTCTCGATGCTGCCATCTGCATCATGCTTTATCTTGTAATTCCACTTCAAAGTCACGACAGACTTCTTTTCTGGTCTCGGAACTATCTCCCAGACATCATTCTTCATGCTCGACTGATATACCTCAATCATAGCATCCTTCTCTTCTTTCTTTTTTGTAGCCTCTTCATAGGTGGAAGGTTCTCTGTCAATGATGTCACATAGCAGGGCCACATAGCTATTGCAGGGATTTTCCCTTTTCCTCTCTCTCTCTCTCTATGTCTTCCTTTTGGAGAGCCATACCTTTCTACTTCTCATATGAGCTCCCGTTCCCATGGTGCATTCCTCTTGTGGGATTCCTTCTCAAGGAATGTCTCTACCATCTCTTGTGGTTATTCCATGTCATGATATTCATGGTATTCTTGAATTGCTTCTCCAATTTCCATATCTCATGCTCTTGTATCTTCAGGTTATTCATCCTCTTATATATGTTTCCTCCTGGATCTGAAGTATGTCGAGTCTTCGTCAAATGCTACATATCTAATGATGCTGATCTTCTTGAATACTGGGAATTATATTTGGTAGGACTTTGATGTATCATTGTATCCTACGAATATACCCTTCTTCTTAGAAGGATCGAGCTTGGTCCTTTTCTCCTTTGGGATATGTATGTACACCGAGCATCCAAATATTTTCAAATGGATGACTTCTGGTTTCTCTCCTGAGAAATCCTCTTCCAGAGTCTTGTTGTCAAGTACTCGATGATGAGTATGGTTATGTATGTACACAACTGTCCTTGCTTCCTCCACCCAAATGTGCATAAGAATATCTTGGTCATGGAACATTGATTTTGTTGCTTCCATGATGGTTCGGTTCTTTCGTTCCACAACCCCATTCTGTTGAGGATTGTATGGAGTGCTCAAATCCCTCTTAATCCTGAACTCTCTATAGAGTTCCTTGAATTCTTTCGAGGTGAATTATCTGCCATTATCTGACCGTAGAGTCTTGATATTCATATCTATTTTTTTCTCGACCAAGGCTTTATATTCCTTGAACTTAAAGAAAACTTCATTTTTCCCTTTCAAGAAATATATCCAAGTATTACGTGAGAAACCATCTATAAAGGAAACATAGTATACATACCCGCTTAATGAGCTAGAAGACATGGGTCCACATACGTCTGAGTGTATTGTATCCAGTATTCCTTTGGCCTTGCTCTCATTGCTGGGAAATGCATTCTTTGCATTATTTGCTTGTGCACATCCTTTGCAAATGCCTTCATGCTTTTCCTGGATCTCTGGCAGTCCAGAGACTTATTTGCTTGCCATCGGTAGTGCTTTGTAGTGCACATGTGCAATCCTTTTGTGCCAAAATTTGCTTGGTTCAATTGAATCATGAACCAGTGCTTATTCAGGCTGTCCCTTTAGCTTTTACAAGCCTCCCTCTTCTTATCCAATCATTTTTGCATCCTTTATTGTCTTCTATTTAGGCCACATTAGAACTTGGCCATCGACAAATACAACTCTAATTCGCTTTGAATCTAGTGCTGAGATGGAGAGAAGATTCTTCTTCAATCCTGGAACATATAGCACATCCTTCATCTTTAAGGATTTCCCAGAGTCAAGCTTGTATGAAGCTTCTCCACTCCCTTTTACGGGGTATTGGTAATCATCCCCAAGTTTCACCTTATGAGGTGACTCATGTTCAGACATATTAACAAATGATTCCTTGTATCCTGTCATGTGTTTAGAAGCTACACTATCCATAAGCCAATCATTGCTTCCATGTGAGATAGTTCCAGTAAGTGTTGAGATTAGCACATACTCTTCATCTGAATCATCCTTCTCTCTTCTTCTTGAAGTTCTTCCTGGTGTGAACTGTGAGAGCTCGATCTTTAGTTTCTCGCATCTTCTCTTCTCTTTTCATGAGTCGAGCTTCTTCTTGTTCACATTCTTCTTGAAGTTTGCTGAAATATATCAACCTCCTTCTTGTGCAAATTCCTTGAATGAATGAGTCCCATGATATAGGGAGACCATTCAAGGTAGTCATTACAATTTCTCCTTCTTCAACATTCTCTTCAACTGCTTAAAGTTGTTCTTTGATTTGAGCAACCCTTGTGAAGTAAGACTGTATAGTTTCGGAGTTATGTATCTTCACATTCTTCAACTTGTTCCTCAAAGTCATCTTTTGGTTGATGTTCTTTCCTTTGAACATATTTATTAAAGCATCATATAATTCCTTAGGTGTCTTGAAAGAAGACACGTGGGGGATGAGGTGATCATTAATAGAATCTGCAATGATTATCTTGGCCTTATCCATGTTTCTCTTATGAGCAGCCTTAGCCTTATGTTCCTCTGCTTCTAGGACCTCCTTAGTGTTTTACTGATCCAAATATTTTTCTTCAAGGATCAGGTAGATTCTATACTTCCATGCTCAAAAGTTATCATCCCCTCCAAGCTTGTCCTAAAGATGAGTATGGTGAGTCATATTTTCAAATGAGAACCTCAAATGGAAATAGAAAATTTTTATATCTTATTGATTTGAGGGGTTCGACCTGGTTATCAAGCTGGTTGACCTAGGGATTTTCAGAGAAACCCTAATTTTCCAAGCTTGGAGTTTGGGAATTCTATTTGGAAATAAAGATGCCCCTCCTTGAGGTGAGTTGCTCAGAAAGGCCACTTTCTGAATACTAAGGTGGGAAGCCTTCGAAACCTGATGCCCTAGTTTCTCTTGGCACGAGTGACAAGGTCAAAAATGAAACTTCTTCAAATATAAAACTGCTTCCACCAAACGATATGCCCTAATGAGGCTAGTTGGCCTAGCCCTCTTTTCTTGATGATACGTGGAGATAACACCTTGAAATAGGAACCCTTAGTTTCTACAACTGTATAGTGCCTTCTTTCAGAGAGGCTCTAATACCATGTCATTTTTTCTAGATCTTATTAACTTAATTAGGATCTTTGTCTGAAAGAATAACAAGTACAACTAGATGCATAAGATATAACAAATACAAAAGACACAAATATTTTCATTGGGGAAACCATAAAGGAGAATACCCTGCAAAATTCCTTAGAATAATACAATCCCAAAGACTGTGTCATAAGATGATCAATCTCAGTGACAAGAAGTGTTCAACATTTATTTAGATGGGCCTCCCTTCTCTCTCTCTTTGTTGCATGTGAACTTGAGTGAGTGTGAGGTGTGTATAAATGAGGGAGGGTGCCTCCCTATTTATACTCTTCAAGTGACTGACCAATTACATGAACGAGGCTACCATGTTACCCTAACAAGGCTGGATTATCCTAGAGAGACTCCAAGTACACATTACAGGATGTTACACTAGGGACTATTTCCACGACTTACAACGAATGTTGTACCTCAAGGTCTAGAAACAATAAAGACATCCCACAAGGAGGAAAACACATCTCCAATGGGGGTACAAAAAAATACAATGATAATATACATTAGAATATCTTCTAAAGTTACAAATACATCAATAGTTGGGTGGCAGTACCTAGACAACGATTTGATCGCTGTGTGCTACAAGGCTCTTACGGAGTGGATCTCTCTGACGAGGATGATTGTTGTTGCTGCTGAGTATGTCAGAGCAGAAACACAAGGTGATGTGCTGATGGAGGAGGAGAGATAAGGGGAGGACAACACTGAGGAGGATGACTCAGACTATAAGAATGTGATGATTCCCCCAATGCATTTGAGCAAGGGGGATTTGTATGATAAGACAAGAAAGCCTGTGTAGATTCTCATTTTGTGCTGAACATTATGATATGATATGAAATGCATATGGATGCATATTTTAGTATTTTTAATGGGTTTTTATGAGCCTCCTATTTATGATTATGACTATTCCTATATGATTTATATGACATATCTATGCATGACTATATGATGATGCATGATGTGGTTTATTTCCTATATGCACTGATTGATGTGCCACTCTAGAATTTCATTAGCCATTTGGTCTACTACACTATGGATAATTTTGCATGAATGAAAGTGATTCAAAAAGTATAACCAATTTTCTAGTGCATAAGAACTTTCTAAAGAGACAGGCATCGCATACCCGGTATCAGTTATTCAACTGGCTAACAAGCAACTAGGAATCTAGGAAAACATCAAGGCAATGAATACCCAAGTGAAGGGTGGCGGTTAGGAGACCAGTGACATCATTGTACTCAACCTGGTTGTTGGTAGCAATATGAACATGCATTCCATCGATATGGATCAACTCATTTGATGGGGAATAAATGACCCACACAGCCGAGGCGAGATTAGGAGATCATCTACTTGCTCCGTCAGGGAAACCAACATAGAAAGGCAAGGTAGGATCCATCTGGAGCAACCAAGGAAAAAAACTGTAAGACTCGTGGTAAAAATGATGCAAGATAATAAAGAAAAACTAGGATACAAGGGTATGCATGGTTGGTGACTTTAGGCATAGAATCTGTTTATGTAGAGCCCGTTGCAGGTATTCTTCAAGAGGTGATCGCTAGAGTAAACGAGGAGATATGCCCCCTTTTCGAGACATCGATGGATGACATAGGGGCCATACCACATGGACTAAAACTTCACTTTTCTAATATGATCACGGTTTTGTCCATATACGAAGACAAGCCCCCCCTTGCTAAATGTGCATGGGTGGATGTGGGAGTCATAATAGGACTTTGACCGGGTTTTAACTGCTTCGATCATTTGGAGAGCAGCATGATGATCCTCATTGGTTTGTTCAAGCATAAGTAGGTGCTTTTACAACAGTGAAGTATTAGGTAGAAGCTCGACAATAAGGTGGAGTGAGGTAATCTGGAAATCGATGGGAAGAACTGACCTCACAATGTGGACTAAATGAAATGGGGTAAAACCAGTGGCAGTTTCTATGATCTCTCCGTCATCATGAAAGTGGTGCTGGGATAGATTAGGAATATATTATGTGGTTGACGAGGGGCAAGGAAAACTAGAAGTAGAGATCATATAAATGGTATTATTGGTGTCCGAGGAAGAGGATAGAGGGTGGATCTCCTCAAGGACAGTGATTTTGGACTTACGGGAGTGCTTGCGAAGGTCACTGAGGAGCGATCGGTACTCGGGAAAGTTTGGGAAATGGTGGAAATAATGACCATATAGACAGAAACTACACATGAGTGATCAGTTCGTGGCGATTTATTTTTAACTACATGAATGGTTATTACATTGACAACTGGAGCGTCGTCGGTATCGACTAATGTGCACATGTGCACAATAGAATTTGAGCCCAAAATTCGACGGCTGCCATGTCTGAAATTCAACAGATGCCTGTCAATAAATATACAACAACAATTTTTTTTTGTCATCGGTGGCATATCATCGGATATTCGACCACATGCCAAAACCTGTCGACTTTTCGATGTACTATGCCGAAGTCTTTCACCACTAAGTCGTCGAAATTCCAACTCCTAGGTCGTTGAAAATTCGACGTCTCTTTGTCGAATGTGAGACAATTCCTTTGTAAATTTTGGGCTTATGCCGTTGAATGTTAGAGGAATTGGTTGTCAGATTTTCGACTACGACGGGTCAAATTTCCGACGACTCTTTAGTTGTTGCTCTGACGATGATTTGTCCATTGTCCAAGTTCACCTTGTCATTTGTTCGACGCTATGTCTGTCAAATTTTTGATAGTAATGGGGTTGATTTTGTGACAAGGGCTAGTCGGTTTTCTGACGGTCTTAGTCTAATGTCCGATGGATCACGCTTGTCAGAGTTATTGCGACCTCATCGGACGAGGGCCACAATTTGTCAGATAACCAACGGGATATTGTAAAGTTAAAAAAAAAATATTTTCAGTAAGGTAGTGGAAATAGCTAAATACTATAACCCTCATGGTGCATTACGGAAGTGGAAATAGTACAATAAGCACACGATGACTGCAATGCACCCAAAACGTATTAATTTCTCACTTATTTGCAAGGTTATAGAATGAGGTTATAGAAGACACCTAGTTGTGGTCAAGTTTGTGGCACTGTCAATGGGAAACAAGAAGCAACCAATGCTCATGGGGTGTTCATAGGTTGAAAGTGTAAATACATATCCACCAAGACATTGACCTCAAGTGACTTCACTATATCCATCTCTTTTTCATTTGTTAGTGTCTCTTCAACAAAGAACTTCTTCCATATTGAACCTATCATTCTAGATTTTTTCCATGGTCATTGCAACAGGGTGATGTATCCAATATGAATTATTTAATTGTCACCTCTATGTATACTTCTTCCAATGATGCATTCTGCTAGCATAAATTGGTAGACAAGAGAGGAACCTCCTCCCCTTCATTTACGCCATGGAGTTCTTTCTTGAAATTGTTCAAGTTTACTTCATCCATTACTTCAAACATAACCAAAAAGTATGCTATCCTAGAACAGGGTATCATGGACAGCGGAAGAAATAAGAAATAAACATTACAGAAAAAATCAGAAAACAATGGGAAAACAACAAACTTAAAATCATTTTATCCATTTGATGACTAAGCCAAGGGCAAAAATATTGTCATTCATTAAAAAAACAATCCCCATGAAGTGAAAGAAGAGAAGTAATGTGCATACCTTGGAAGCTTCAACTCATTTGTTATATATGAATTCGAGATGGGGGCGCAATTTGGCATGATTAAATATCATTTCTTATTTTTTCTGCAAGAAGTATATTATATACTCATGATTTTTAAGGACCTTCGTGACCATACCCATCATTCTACTAAGCATCAACTTCCTACCCTGACCAGAACTGAGATAACAAACATAAGTGCAAGAACAAAGTGATTACTACTGGGTGGTAGCCATTCTTTCAGATAGGAATCAATTACTCCATCAAGATACCTACAGAAAGTGGGCACTAAAGTAATCAAATTGTTCAATTGTTCTTTTACATCAAAAATAAAATATACAAACAAAATAAAATTATAAGAACGTATGCTCTGAAGTAACATTATGTTAGGAATGGATCTGAAAAACATTACGAGCCCAACCATGTCACAAAATCCAATACAACAACAACAAGAACAAAAACACTGGCAATCTCCAAGTACAACACAACAACATGTTTAATGAAAAGACTATTCAAAATATCCATATATTTAACTACATAATCACATTGCCTTCATTTCTTTAAAAACCCCAATCCTTCTTGATATTTCAGTTTCATCTATTATCATTGGTCTACATTGTATCAAATTACAAGAAGAAGAAATATGAATTCATGACGCCCATGAATGGAGCAACGTTGTAGATATTACCTTCTCACCTACCATGTGTTATTCCTTGACCTAATGTTAAACCCACTAAATAAATATTTGAATTATTGCAAAGCTACTACTAAACCGACAAATTTCACCTTTAGCGAATTCTGATTCTTTCTTCCAAGATGATATATTTGTTAGCAATAGGAAAACCATCATGGACATGCAAATTATACTTTCATTTTTTAGAAACATGTTAATGTGATTTGTTGTTAAGATGGACTCTAAACGATAGAAGAAGTTGAAGGATGTAGTTGATGAAGTGAGACTAGGCAGAGAGGAATCAATTGAGCCATAGGTAGACATGGCTACCCTAGGGACATTCTGCAGGGATACATGATGCAATATAGATGATGAGACAAATTATAAATGGGAGAAGTGTATCAAATTTTTATCGAATAAACTTATCCATAATTACCACTTGCTAGTCAAGCAAATCTTGATGAAGGATTATCTCAAATGATCAGAAATTTAGATATTCATAAAGTGCTAGCGAGGCCAACGATGCTCCAATGCGATGAATTCATACCTTGGTTGATTATTCATGCAAACATCAATAACAAGTTGATAAGAGGTGTAATAGGGAATATCGTTTCCTCTTTCCAACCTTATTTCCTAGATATCTATTATAAGTTCCCTAACCTTATTAAAGAATGGTCTTACAATTTACCATTAACTATCAAAATCCTATTAATAATTGGTGGATTAATAAAAAAACATATAGAGCTAGGATATTAGGAATGCATCCTGCAAATCATATGAGAACTCCTTACGATATTACTATCATGCATTCATAATTAGAGTATACGAGGAGGAATATTCTTCAGAGTTCAAGTAGGCTTTGGTCTCACTCATTTATTAAGTCACCTTGGTCAGGAAAATTTTCAAGTGGAAACCTATACTATCAACCTCCATGAATAAGAACATCCCCAAAGTCAAATACACAACCACCATAATCGCTTTAACATTCTACATGTCATCATACTTTCTATATGTGATGTATGTTTCAAACATATTTCCAGAGATGTGAAAGCATTGGTGGCCAAGCATAGTGCTCATCCATGTATATTTCCAAATCCTTTAGGAACACACATTTATAATACATTATATATTTTGTGAGCCTATCATAGTGCCCATGTATAACATGATATTTTGTGAGACTACCCAATACATGTTAGGAAAATGAAATGCAAGCAATAAGTGAGAATGAAGACTTGTATGTAACTAAAAGAGGGGCATGCATTAGAATTTTTAGGGCTACCAAATGCCCACACCTATTACCCAAACTCATTCTTGACAAGATTTTTCTTTAGGAAGTAGGAAACCCTCTTCCATGACAAGAAGGTATTGTGGCCCTTTTTACCTCTTTTCATAGGTGTATTGTTGGAGTAATGTTGGAATAACCGCCACACCTATGAGAATATATTATGGACTAACTGCCACACTAGGATCATGTGACTAACCATCACACTCGGATCATGGGACTAACCATGTGTGAATGGTTTAGAAATTTTACCAACATTTTCAAGTTTTGGTGTAATAACAAAACTTACATGGTATAAGATAAAGGTTCCAAGTTCAACTCCCTCGAGTTATGTTGGAGGGGGGGGTGTTGAAGTAGTGTTGGAATAATTGATGCACCTTTGGGAATATGTAGTAGACTAACCTACACACTAGGATCACGTGACTAACCTTGTGTGCTTGGTTTGGAAAGTTTACCAACATCTGCAAGTTTTAGTGTAATGACAAACCTTATGTGCACACATTATAGTAAATGTGAAAGGCATGAGAGATTTAGGAGACACAATCCAGTTGATGTGGTGGCCCACCATTTCCATGCTTGCAAATATATGCAGCCTTATCAAAATTAAATCTGGAAAGAAGAAGAGGTCTAATGGAACTAGGTGTCATTAGGTGAGGTGGCATTGAGAATGGGTAGCAAGGGTAGAGGAGGAGCTGACAAAAGGAGAGAGAATTTACAGAAAGAAAGGGTAGAAAAAGAGAAAAGTTAGATAGAGGTAGCAACAATAGATACAACAAAAAAATAAGCTTAGATAAATACATAAAGAGAAGCATAAAAGATGACTTAAAAAACGAGACAAGAGGTTGAAGTTCAAAGGGAAACGTAAAGACAAGAAGATGAAGAAAAATAAAAACTTGATGTAAAGAAGAAAATAATAAAAGAAGCTGAGGAAAAGGAAAGGGAGGACATTGAAAAGAAGAGGAATGAGGAGTTTGTTAACACATAATGCATGGATATCAAAATTTCTAACCTAGACACATCCTTTGATTCCTCCATGTTATTCATCGATGGTGGGAATTTTCCTCTTTACGAGTTAGGTTTGGGAAAATTCACACCTTCTAAAACTGATGTTGTTGCTTCATGTGACTCTTTCATGTTCGATAAGGAGAAGAGGTGGTTGGTAAGACATACCCAAAATAGGTTCAATTTTCTCAGAGCCTTAGAACTCAAACTAATTACAAAAATTTGATGGTAACAAAAATAAAGGCCAAAAACATTCTTCACAGTTTCTCACATACCTAGAGAGAATCAAGGATTAGATAGTGATACTAGCTAGAGTTCAGTAAGGCCTATAAGATATACATATAAAGTGGAAAATAGGAGGTCCCAAAATAGTAAAATCCACTTAGAAGTCCACATACAAACCAAAAAGTATGCCATCCTAGAACATGGTATCATGGACAACGGAAGAAATAAGAAATAAACATTACAGAAAAATCAGAAAACAATGAGAAAACAACAAACTTAAAATCACTTTATCCATTTGATGACTAAGCCAAGGGAAAAAATCATGTCATTCATTATAAAAACACTACCAATTCCCATGAAGTGAAAGAAGAGAAGTAATGTGCATACCTTGGAAGCTTCAACTCATTTGTTATATATGAATTCAAGATGGGGGCACAATTTGGCATGATTAAATATCATCTCTTATTTTGTCTGCAAGAAGTATATTATATACTCGTGATTGTTAAGGACCTTAGTGACCACACTTGTCATTCTCATAAGCATCAACTTCCTACCCTGACCAGAACTAAGATAACAAACATAAGTGCAAGAACAAAGTGATTACTAGCGGGTGGTAGCCACAAATGCAAAAGTACCCACAATTTTTTTAAAAGATTTACTTTTAAGAGGCTCTTTAGATTTATATGTATGCATATAAATATACATTCAAATTTAGTTTTCCAACAATTATAGATACTTATGGGTCTATTAGACATGATTTGACATTTTTTTGGCAAATTTCCATGAAAATTCCCCAAAACAACAACAAAATTTAAGACATTGAACTAGAAACCTAGTCGTTCAAACAAGAGATAGCGGTAAATGTCAGCAAAATCTCATGAGACATCAATAAGTTACCTAAATTCACCTTAAACCAAAACCATGGCTCTTATTGGACTTGAAATCATCCTCACTTTTTAGACTAGTCTCATTCATATTTTCAACCTGTAGTTTTTGTAACATTTTGTGTCTTTTTGAAGCATGAATCCATCCCAAATAGCTAGGTGAAACAAAACGTGCAAGCATAGGAAAACAAGTTTTCCATCAATGATCACCATTGGCTCGTAGATGCAGCAAGTTCAGTTCCAAATTTATTGGGGAATACACTAGGTGTATCACTTCAAACTTAAATGTAGTTATGCAAATCCACCAGAGTCAAACAGTAAGTTTATTTTTTTCAAAAACACAAGAGATAAGAACTCATGGATAAAATTCATTAAAATGCGTAAACAAAATAGTTTCATGCTTAAAAGAATAAATCATTGAAACTTACAATCCATAGTCAATGCATAGCATGGCTGTCAATATTCTATGATCTCTTCAAGTGAACCAAAAGATGTAGCAACATTGTAAAATCACTGTACTACCTAAAAAATCAACAAGTTTCTAACTTCAATTTACATAACTATTGTGAGCATCCCACAATATATTCTATGAGAATGGATGAATAATAAATACTATCTTAAAAGAGGGCTTTTCATATATTACTATTCACTTGTTGAGGCTAGGACTATATGTATCAATTTTTGATGATTGCATGCAATGTTGAAATAGAATACCTAATATGTGGCTCCAAAAGTGAAGCAAAAATGCATGCATATATTAATGTCATACCAAGAGATTGTATGTTTCTTATTCGAAAGAGAATCACCAACAATCCCACATGAACAATGCCCATCCTTGAAATGATGGAAGCAGTTCATGCCCCTTGTAATTATTTTTGGCTTGGAAACATTTGAAATGAATTTGATAGCACTATGGTAGTCATCACAAACACGAAGGTTCTTGTTGACCAAAGTATATGTTCCAGGATATGTCTTTAGAAGCCAAAAAATAATTTCCAGCTTCTCACTATGTTCCCTCTCATCCTTTTCTACATCATGAAACATAGAGGACATGTTAGGTAGGAACCCAGGTTGATTCATCTGGTCAACTATGCTCTCTAAGAATGTATATAAAATTACATCATATGCTACATAAAAAACATGTTCCTAAAGAAAACTAAACATTGTCCAACCTAAAACTAAGATTGCAAACACTAACAAAATTTTTCTTGTCACATCTTTGCAACTGCTCTAATATCCGGGACAAATGGCTACCAGTGACAAATTTTGTGTAAGACATATGCATGCAAGATTCAAAGTTTCCATTTCAAGCACCATAATGGTAATCAATACTTACATTTAAGTTTGAAAAAACAAAACTACAATATGAAAAACTGGTCCTTCTCACAAAAACAACTCTTCAAACTATTAAAATAAGGAATGCTGAAAAACTATGAAATCCTAGCATAAATTAATGGAAGAATCAATACAATATCTAGGGAGCATCCAAGAAAAGAAAGATTAAAAAAAAGTATTTGTTTAAAGCCTAGATTTTATCTATTTAAAGGCATTCCTTATATTTGGTTGAAGACTTGGAACTGATGTGTAAGAGATCCTAGCAGCATTGTTTATATTTACAAGTCTGTCCCAATAGTTTTGTTATGATAAGCAGTGATTGCACCTTCAGTAAATATGTTTCATATGTCACTGTTGTACTTGAGGATCTGGTTTTGAGGTAGCATTTAAGCAATGGATCTGAGATCTGTTTGCTGATTAACAAAGTGTACTTGGATAAGTTCAAACACTTGCTTGAGCACTTTGCTTTACAATATGTATTGCTGCCCTATAGAGAAAGTTTCCTTGTATTTTTGGAGTGCTGATAAATAGGTAGCTTGTGCTTATTTCCTCAAGACAACCATGACATAACATTCATAACAAAACATCTAGATGCAAGTATATATATCTCAGATTTACGTTTAAGATTTAGTTAAGAGATGGCACCAGATTTGGCCATTTAACTAAGTATTTGGAAGAATCATTTAAGGAAACACTTTATGTACTACTGCTGTAGGTGACAGTCATTTAACAACCCTTTATTCCATCATAATAACTCATACTAACATGGAAAAGTATAGATTGCTTAGATCTGCATAATTCACGAATGATAAAGTTTACATGCCTGGAAATGCTTGTAGCAAAGATCTGAGTTAAGAGCCTTGCAAGTGGATAATGTGGGGGCCTTTCTTTATTGTGGAAACCTTAGAAAGAACTGGGACTGATATAACTTGATAGACATAGAAAAGGTTGGAAGTGGAGCATGACTTTACCAATTTGGGCTGCAAATATATGCTCTAATTCAAAAGACACTTCATTAAAGATGGATAGTGAGCAAGGTGGTGGTGCTGTAGCAGCTCGTACCTTCCAATAAACCAAAGAACAACCTTCAGGATGTTAAAATTCCACAAATAAGCCGAGACTCCCAAACAGTGAAACTCGACTTGTTCCCAAGCAATTGGTAGCACGGTTTTGTGGCTCGTAAGATAATCTCCAGGCTATGAATATCTCTCTCTTCACACTATTGTATCTTACTCTTAACAACTCAAGATTTCTCTAGAGATATGGTGCAAGATATATGCATTTCCAACCCATAGAACCAGGACAATACACTCAGAGATTAGTCTTCCCTTTTATTACACAAACTGTTGTCAAACTGAAATAACGTTTCTCCTAATGACTACGTCCTTCATCATATGGATGTGATATCCATCTATTATGATTATAGAGGATTAAGGGACTGCATCCACTCTCTAAATAAAAGAAGTTTCTAGTCTAAATGCTCATGTCTGTGATTGTATTCATAGTGTAAATGCACAAAATCCCTTTCTATCTCTTGAAGAGATTCCAGTTTTTTGTGAAGTGCTTCACCAATATCATGAGCCTTTCGTAAAGGCATATCATTGGGTAACACAATGTCTACCTCAACAAAATAATGGGCACCAAATGTGTAATCTCTCACTGTATCAATATGTCATATGTCTTTGTGATGATTCCAACAGAGATATGTCCACTCTAGATTCACTGCTATGAAAATAAATTACCACATCCATAATTAATTATGTTTCTTTCTCTTGATAAATATCATGAGTCCAAGTGGAAACCTTGCAAAAAGTTGGGTCAACCGGTTGAGAAAAATAGGCCAAGAGGTGATCTTGGAAATAATTTCCATAATTAAAATTATGTTTCTTTCCTATTGTTCTCTTGAAGAATATTACAAGTCGAAGTGGAAAGCTTGCAAAACATTGGGTCAACTGCTTGAGAAAATAGGCCAAGTGGTGAGAAAAAGATGGGTCCAAATGGTGAGCTTGGAAATAGTTTAGTTCGGTATCATTATATTAATATCACAGTTTGATTGACATGCACCAAAGCCAAATCCTGCGACAAGGCATAGTCCATGTGTGGAGCAAACTCGTTGACTGAGCTAGTAGGGTAATATAATTGCACAACTCATCTCTAACTTCACAAAGTCTCGTCAATTTAAACTTTAAAAATTAATTGCATGATGGAAGTGGGATAAATCTCTTTGGGAAAGAATAAACAATACCTAACCATGTTACCTATTCATTGCTCAATTCCACAAATTAATCTTTCATTTGTTCATAGCCAACGATATCATTATTAAAACAAGGGATTTCATGCACTACATATCAACGTTCGTTCTGCGGGATATGTGGACGATTGACTCATCATTAATGAGATCTCAAAATAATTTCATCATATTGGGTGGACTATTAAAACCTACCTTACAGATGTAGATCAAGCCATGAATACAACCATACTAAGGCTTTATGCCCAATGCCCACAAAATCCTTGTGAAGGTTACAAAGAAGCAAATCTCACCCAAGTTTAAGGAGCAAAATCCCCCCAAAAAATACAAAATAAGAAAATAAAAGAGTGAATTTGAAAACCTTAAGGATACAAATAAGAAAAACGCATCAACAAAGATGACATAGATTATATAGTACCATCATGTATAAAATTGACAAAATTAATAACTGCCAAAGTCAGATGGATATGGAAATTGAAGCAATCAGCTGACTCAGGCTCACAAATGAAAGAGGCAATAATGGAGGTTTCAGATGAATTTTTCTAAATAGAAGAAGTTGGTCAAGGTGTCCAGGGAGCTTATGAGCATGCAGATTCAAATAAGGTAATCAATAATGAAGCTGGGGAATATAATGTATATATAGTATATACTTTTTTTTAAAATGGGAGAGACGATGATGGAAGACACCTTGTAGGTGAGTAATCCCATCATAACCAAGCCTAACTTGGGAAGAAGATAACCAGCAAAATAGCATCGTGAGGTAAGTTGGGAAGATAACCCTTCAATGGTTGTTTATATTCCTAGATAGGATGGATGGGGTTGCTGGGATGGATGGTGTTATTGGTCTTGTTGGGATAAATGACTGGTTGGATAGGATGGATGGGACCACTGGCTAAATTGCTGGCTAGGATGGCTAATGAATAAGGGGGGAGGGGAGTGGCAGCGAGTCCTTCTCACCTAATATTCAGAGCATTTTAGGAGTATAATTGCTCCACGAAATTGGCAAGGCACTGGCCTAGAGATGTTGCACTAGAAAGAAGAGTTTCATCCTTTTATGGATGGTAAAACCAAAAATAAAATTGGCCCCACCCTCATACACTAAATCAAAGAATAGGGTTTGCTAATAGCTCACCAGTACCATACTCTAATGCCACTACTGGAATGACATAAAGGAAAGGCTATATATATACGTTATAAAATTACTCTCTTGGACTTATTGGCCTACAAATACATTAGATCTATTTTTAAAAATATTTGTGAAAAGACTGGATTCTACAACTTACTAACTCATAAAAATCAGAAGTTTCTTTTCCAAGTTATTCAATCATAGAAACAACTTGATAAATCAAACTAATCCAGGTAAGTTTATAGATCAGATAGACCTTAGCCTGGATGTATGGTAATCACCATCATCAACTAAATGTGCATGTGTGCACATCCATAAATACCCAATACACAATTCAATCAAATAAAAGAAAAGATAATTATACCTTGATTTGTGGAGCTTCGCACCGTCTTCTTCTGATTTACGTTTCAAAACATCATTCAACATACTTCAAATTTTTTCCTGTTGCAATAATTTCATGTTAGGACCCATCAAATAAATATTTGTCTGTTTATGAAAATAACAAAACCAATCTAAATACAATACAATACTATTACAATGTAAATTACAATACTATTCAACTATTCAAGTAAATTAATTGTTAATAATAGATCACTTGATAAAACATGGATAACCAAAAACACTGTGTATATAAGGCCATCGATCACATCAAAATGCTATTTCTTGCCTCTTAACTATGAAAATGTTTCTCAACGCTATCTGTAACAAGTTCCAATGGAGGAGTCAAATAGCAATAGTAAAATTTAAACACTACAATTATAGAAATAACTGTTTTTAATGTATTATTCCTTACCATTAATTGAACTCCCCTTTGTTTCAAGAATAATTTAATATTCTCTACTAAACAGGACCAACCACGTGAATGTGGAAGCTCTTATGGTCCCTCCCCCCCCTCACATCACTCTCAATTCCCCAAACCCAATGCATCTACTTGCAAATAACAATTTACTGCAAATTATTTCACTCAATACCTGAAAGAATCTTTCATTAAATCATTCTTTAAACCATTCATTAAACCATTTAATCATTCAACAACTAAAAGTTACATTCCTTAAACCATTCAATCATTCAACAACTGAAAATTATATTCAATAAATCATTCATTAAACCATTCATTTAGTCAATAGCCGATAAAAAGAATCAGTAAACCATTCATTCATGAAATAGAGGAGAAAACCATGTAATTTTTTTTATTATAAATAAGAATTACTCAAAATTTCGTTAGTCACTTCCTTTTTACTTTCCTTCTCTTTAAATATTTAGTCTGAAGCACATCTTCCGGAATCTGATCATTGGTCTCCCTAATAGACTGCTCGCAAGGTTGAACTTGCGGCGAGGGGCTATGAATTTCTGCAATAATGTCAAAATGCTTCATTAATTTATTTTTATTTTTAAAAATACAAGTAATTCATTTAAAAAAACATTACAAAGGTGTTTTTTTACCTCGCATGGCCACATCATCATTTTCATCATTATCCTGTACATGCTCAACCTGTTCAGTGTTATCTGCATCTACATGCTCTGCATTTGAATTGTGGAGAATTAGAGTTAATGTTCATCATCTGCAATTATCTATACAAAACAATAGCATAATAATAAATTCATTACTTTGAATCGAAGCATGATCTTCGTCTGGTTGGTGTACACCCTCGACATGAACGAGATCATTACTTTCCTGCTAAAAAAGGAATAAATAATTTATGTTCATTTTTGATAACGAATAAATTGCATGAGAACTAATAAATTATCATTAAAGTATATAAATTTTATATACTTGCGCACTAGATGGTTCAACAGAAGATCGTGTACTATGCCTAGACAAACTTCTCTGACGTTCAACAACGACGTCAAAGACAAGCTTCATGTCTTCCTCAGTGGGCAATTCTTTGAACCAGTTGGCCTGCATATTTGAATGATGTCATTAATTTTACATTTTTTCCAAAATAAAACAAAAATAATTTTTTATATATTATTTGGATGCAGTTTCGGGTTTTTGATACCGGGTCTCCAAATTCGAATAACTGCCAGGCCCAAGCTTGTGTTGACCAATTTTTTCCATTCTTTCCTTGGTGGCCTTAGATGTGTCCAAAAACCCAATCAAGTGTTGAATTACGTTAGTTGATGTTCCAAATTCGATATAAAAACTAATAATAATAAGGATTACCTTTACATTTTGGAATGTATTGCATACCTACCTGTTCTTGGTGGTATCTTTCCTACTTTTCTCAGACCCTTCTCTTTTCCATATTCCACCAGGGCTTTCCACCCCCTTGATGAAATCATCAGAGGGCACTCATACCTAGGGTTCTTTTCTAGGTGAACCCTATACTGGTCTCGGACAATCTTCAGATGTTGCCCATCCTTCTGTAGGACCTTCGATGTATCGAAGGTATCTTTTCCGAATAGACCAACCAAGCGATTAGTCAGCTTATCCTTTAAAGCTTTTTCCTTTTTGTCCCACCTTGTACAGATGGTGGGCCCGAATATATCCAAGGACAAATCATTTAGATGTTTATAAAATACATCATTTCCTACAGAACATTAATGCCACCATTAGACACAAATTATAAAAACTAAATTGAACAATCTATAATCACCTAGAATCTTCTCTATCTTTATTGGAATGCATTCTTCATTTACAAAAAATGTTGTCACTATTGAACCAGTACTAGTGACATGAGAAGATCCAGGAAATGCTGCTTCAGCATCAACATTAGTATCTAACCCTGCATCCACCCCTTCTTCTGCAACATCGACTGTTGTGGGTCAGTCAGCATTGACTGCACCCTCTGCTGGCCTTGGGGGTGTCACAGAGTGTGTTGCCAACTGTTCAGTGGAAAAAAAGGGAGCAGTATGTGGTGTACGCAGAGTGGTTTGGTCAACGGGACCAACAACGCCTTGACCACCACTGTTATGCTACATAATTTCCTATAAATATAAACCATTGTATTAGAAGTTCAATATCATATAAAATTAAAAATTATAAAGTTCTAAATGAATTTACATCATTATTCCAGAACTTGCTTGCAATTGTCGACATCTCTGGAACAACAATTGAATCTTTGATTTGATCTCTTCTGTTTGTGGAACTGTCAATGACAGAAAAACCATTTCCTCATTTTGTTTTTCCATGGTCTTTGTAGCACCCTCAACGGGTCTGTAGACCTACTAATTTCATTATGTTTCATCAACTAGGAGACATCAAACTGTAAATATTGTTGAGTTGGTGTTTCATAAACTGAATCCCGTGTTTGCAACAGAAATATATAAAACATTGCTTAGTCTTTGAAGCAATAATCTGCGCAAAAAATTATATTAGCAAAATTTTTCTATCATGATAGATTCTTAGGATTACATCTAAGTTTACCTGATGTCTAGATTAGGGTGTGGTATGATCAACAGCTAGGGACTTTCCCCGATCATCCACTTGCAAAAGAAGTAGAGCACATGATCACAATGAACACAATATGTAAAAACCAAAAAATACATAACAAAAATAAGAATTATGCTACATGTTTTATATGTGTACAATTTTGAAGTATTTAGAATGTGTAATTACATTTAGGTTTATAGGTTGCCTCGAGGCTCTAGTTGTTTGATCAACAGTTGGGGACTTTCCTCGACCATCATTTTGCAAAAAAAGTAGACAACATTATCATCATGAACGCAAACATAAAAACGAAAAAATACATAACAAAATAAACATTATGCTACATGATATACATGTGTACAATTTTAAAGTTTTTCAAATGTAGAATTACATTCATGTTTACCTGTTGCCCCGATGCTGCAGTCGGCTGATAAATAGCCAGTTGGATTCCCTGATCAACACTCTACATGGAAAATATATAAGATTATATAAAAAAACCGAATAGAGTAATGACAATACATAACAACAAATCTGTTTGTCCATCCTAATTTTTTACAATGGTAATATTGATGTATACCTGCCACCTTGAGTCAGGTCTACTAACATCTACAGTGAGGGAGGTTCCCCTGAGAGAACCCTGCATAAAAAACATACTAAAAATTACCTAATGAAACCAAAATATTAACTAAAACAATTTTAAAACATAAAATTTTGATGTATACCTGTTGCCTCGTGGATCGCGTACTCCTCTCACCTTCTGCTGAGGTGATGAGCCCCCCATCACCTCCCTGCAAATTCAACATAGGAAATTTAATAGAAAATCATAATTATATGCTAACAAAAAATCCTATAGATGTTAAAATAATTAATAAAAGGTTGGGTAAATTGTTGGATGTACCACAACCATACTAACCGTGTTTGTANACAGTTATTCCCTGACAACTATTGATTTAATGGCACATACAAAGACACAGATTCCTTCACGCGACTCGAATATGCAATTGGGTTGCTTAAGTGTAGACCCTGGTTGTGTACTATTTATAAACCCCACAATATTCCCAGTTATTTTTGGCCTTTCGTCAATGTACAACGTTGCTCCTTTATTTTGATATTTGTCTTTCAGTTGTATATAATTTGCTGACAACCCATATCTACGCATACTTCGTGTATATTGGACTAGACGCATCCAATCACTGTAGTTGTAAGAGGGTCCAACATACTCCATCAATTCTGTACATCTACTGTATCCAACCTTTATGCCATCCATGCAAAACAACCCCAATCCATGTAATGACGACGGTGCAATTCTATATATCCTCTCATTCACACAAAAATTAGTCTTTACTTGAGGAATATCCCCAGGTACCCATTGTTTCACTAGGTGTTTGTACCTTAAGGGCACCTCAATGTCTCCTACTGTCTCATCATCATAGGAACATGACCCCCCTCCTTTGAGAAAAAATTCCATGCGTTTATTGAATTTTCTTCTAATATTATGACATCTAGTTGATCTAGCCCTTGTAGACCTACTGGATGTCTCACTTTCCTCTAGCCTTCCCAAATTCCCCTCGCTGGAGGAAGACATGTCTGAAAAATACTTGTTTGGTTCTACCTGCACGATGGCCAGAAATTTTTTTGGCAAATAATAGCAAAATACCAGCAAAAAACTTCGAAAGACTTATAAGCATGACATAATGATGATATCATTATCCTGAATAATATCAATAATTTCCTAGTATAAAAATTCATCATATAGTCCTTTAACACGATATAGATATGAAGTCATTCCATATCAAATGCTTCAGCCAATTAATCTCAAAATACAAACTATGTTTTCTACATTATTCTTAGGTGTACCTATTTTAATTTAGTTTGTTTCCTCACCCAAAATAAAAAAGACCCAGTTTACGGATCTCAATATATGTGATAAAATCATTTGCAAATATTCTGTATCTTTTTTTCAAAAGAAAAAGAGGTGTTCCTTGATATTCAGTAGTGAATAAAAGGTAACTTTTACATAGTCCTGGAAATAAGTCAGTCCATTAACGAGTGGAGATCATAAATATAAAAAAATATCTCAAGGGGAGGGATAGAACGCACAATCCCAAGATGACCGAAGTAGCAATACCAAATAGAGAACATAAGGATCCCAAATAGATTATCCAAGGAGGCATCGAGGGTGGAGAAAACACACCCATGAGGGGATGAAAACAAACTCTATATCCCTAGCTAAAACAATAAATATGCTGATGTATCCCATAGTAGAAAGAACCAAAAAAGACTATACCACACAAATCAAAAGGCTCTTACATTAACTATATCATGCCTTCCTCAATGATTTCTCCTTCTAAAAGTTACGAGAAGGAGAGGAGGCTAGCCTTCATATTCAATGCTTCCTTGGATAAATGGTCTGTACTCATATTGTGCTCCCTGTAGACATGGCTAAAGTCATATAAATGAATGTAAGATGTCGGTAGTATAGCATATATGTCAGATTTCCGACGAAATGCATTACTTTCTCCAACCTCTATAGATGAGTTCACATTCTTAGAGCTTCTAACACTACACCGACCTGATCACACAACTTCTAGATCAGTTCTCCAGTCTACATTGACCCGCTTATTCATTTTCTTGGCCACTCCTCTCTCCTTACTCTACACCCATAGGCTTACATATAAATTAAAAAAACTTCCAACTCATCACAACAATATCCTAAACTAAATGTTATAAAATTGTAACAAATGTTTAAAAGTAGATTCAACCCCTGTATCCAATGAACCAAATAACTCAATCCTTATCTATTCATTTTGTCATTAACTATTTTCTTGATATTTACACAAGTGTCTATGAAGATCATATATTTATGTATGGTTTTACGCTTCCTGGTTTTAGTGTTTACCCCTGTATCCAATGAACCGAATAACTCAATACACACGTCGTAGATGTTACTCTTTGGACTATACCTCTTTTTGTCATCAAGCATGATCATTTTCAGTCATTCAATAACAATGTTCAAATAACGATACCTAATAATGTTGAACAAATCCTTCATATTGTAGATGTGGATCTTCAAGGATGAACACTTGTTTAAAAACAAGCTAAGGTTTTATGATGATCTACACCTTGTACAAGTGAGACCCAGGTTGGGAGGATCAGGGAGGAATTTTAGATTTAGACATTGTATCTACAATATCTTTAAGAGAGAGATGTAGGATCCTCCATGATCACAATATTCTTAGCTTTACACGAAGAAAAATGTATAAACAAGGAAATTGAATTTTTCCTCAAGTTACATTGCTAGAAATGACTGATTTGTCCCATCCGAATCTTGTCCTAATAGCCATTATGGTTTTGAGGTTGTATCGGTTGCATCCAGATCCATCGTTTAGGGTTGAATTGAATGGAATTATTCATGTTTAGGGTTCAATTGAATGGAATTCTTCATGAATGGAAGGAATGGATCCATCGTTCAAGGTTACAACCAAACATTGAGAGGTATATGAGAGATAACAATAGACAAACAATAGGGAAATTAGGGTTTGCAGGTTTTGGCAAAAATGAATAATGTAGTGCCGGGTTTGCATATCTAAGGTGCAAGAATATGCCATAAATGAAGAAACATAGAGGATAGAAAAATGAAATGTATACCTAAAAATGTCATGGAATAATTGTTTCGTTTATACTACAATCTCCATTCCACACCCTAGCTAGCCTATGACACCACTAGCTAGCTTATGGAACCACTAAGGTGAATAAGGATGTATAGAATTATCAGGACAATTTCTATAACTGAAAGGAAAGGGTAGGATTTACTAAGTATACCACTACTGAAATTTTATGTTGGATCAATTGTTTGAAAACCACAATACTTACTTATGCAACACAAGGAGAAAACATTCCTTCTCTGGACATCGATCCCTAATAATTCCATCCCTCAAGTGCTATTCATTTTTGCATATATATGTCTATAATACTATCCATTAATTTCCAACAAAGATTATGTGAATCCATATTTTAATTCCATGTCTTACTAAGTATACTAAGGGGTAAATAAGGAAGAAGCTACCAATATTTTGGTTGAAGCAGGCTGTAGAACAGTATGCCACTCTTATTGTTGAACCCTTAAAGCATTGAATTGGAAAATGGATATCCTCATACAAGTGCAAAGCATGCTTTGCACAAGAAGCTTGAGTCTATATAGGTGTAGAAATGCTTGACTTCCATTGCTTGTAGAAAGTCAATGCACTGGAGGGTTGAAAAGATGGATTATCTCCATCCTCGAGGATGAAAAACACTAATGATTTTAAAATCTATCACCTCTCTCCCTTATAATCGGTGAATGATTCACTAGTGTCGAACAATTTTAAAGTCTTCCCGTGAAAACCCCAAATTTTCACAAAAATTAATATTTTTGATGTAACATAAACTGTTATAGTCGTAGTTGGATAACTGCTAGCAGCTAACGACAAGAATGGAACAATTAATAAAAGTAACCATAACTTAAACACATATATATTAATACTATTTTAATTTCAATATGTGTTGTAAATAATATGCATTCAGTTATTTCTAGTTGTACTAATGGTTTGATTTGTCAAGTAGGTGAGAAGTTACTTTCTAACTGGGGCTTACTTAGCGATTGCTAGCGTACCTGGATTTCTGGATCTTACAGGCTTGACAGGTAAATTTTGAACCAGTAAGAGTTTATTGAGGCGTTGAATCAGATATACTTCTTTTAGCATAAATATACTACTAGAGTAAAAGTTTGCTTAGAAGAATTCAAGGTACTAAAGGTAAAGTAACGTTTCTTTTACTTGTTTTACATATGTGATAGTACTTAAACTTCATGTCGTAAAGGTCAATAACTTTGTCCTACTGTTTGTATTTTATCAGAATGACTGCTACGTTAGATAAAACTTCTTTCTATCTTTACTCTAAGCTATTTCCAGTTCTTATTAGAGCTCAAGATTTAGTATATCAATACTCTTATTGAAATAAAAGTTTATTGCTGTTTCTATTTATAGAATGTACAATACTACTTATAAGTACGGAAACAGACCTAAGGCCTTTCAAGAAACAAGCTTATACATAACTCTTAGCTTTACCTTTTATTAAGCTCCAGTAGAGGAAGTTTATCAGCTTATTAATGCATTGTTTTTATAAATGATCAATTGAGTAAATATCGACAAGTTGTGATTTCTATCTCCAAACTTCTTCATGATATAAGTAATGTGACAAAATTACATCACCCTATTATTTATTTGTAATAACAAATGATACTATACTTTTTCTTGGATAGTTCTACTATGCTTTACTACCAAGTCTAAACTAACCTTGGTTTGAATTCATTTGGGGCATTGTATACATTTGGAGACCAAATGATTACAACTTCCATGAAGTTTACCTTACTCTTAGTACTATAGACTTCATACAACAATAAGAATTTATTCTAGAGTGTAAATACTTTTTATATCCACAATATTGATTTACAACTATATTCTTACTATTAGTCTTTACATACAACTCGTTCTAACATCATTGTCTTGCTATATAATGTATGAATAATTGATTATTATTGGAACTTATTACCTTAAGATCAAGGGCATACACCTTACTATGGATCTTTCCATAGTTGTTATTCCTCCATCGAAAGGTTTCATTGTTTACATATGTCAAATATTAACAATACAATGCATGATTTGGTTTGTTACCAACGAAGGTTCCAAGGTTTAATATATAAGGTTTACCAATACCATGAAAACCTTATTCTTTATCATAGTTTGAATTTTATGATTTATCAATGAAATGATACGTTTTGACTTTATAGATTTCATTATTATTGTGATCATTGTACAAATTATTAACAATAATTTGATCCTGATATTGCAGTGGAGACTATACAACTCGACCCACTGTGGAATGGATAAATTTGTGGGAAAGTGGAACATCCACCACCGTGCATTGTGTTGAGGCCTGGAAATTCGCAGGCGGCAACAGTAAGGGATTCTCCCCAATCAGCGTTCCCAACTAGCCCGCTGACTGTTTGGTATAGGGAATCCGTCCGGTTTACGATCCGGATACTGTAGGTCAAAGTAACAACCAGGGTTTACCGATTGCGGCCCGGTCCACCGGAATTTGTATTTTGACTTAATGTATGCAATGCATGTGCCTATCTTAACTGTGCCGAGTGATAAAGATGCCAGGAACTACACAATGTGCTGCGCAGGTTCTTACCTCTTGTCTTAGGTTCTCGAACATCTAAACCACAAGGAAGTAAAACAACTAACAATCTAAACACCTAACTATCTATCCCCGGGGAGCCAGAAAATGATTATTAGTCAGTAATGCATCATCTTCATGTATAATAAACACATTACAGATAGCTGCTACTTATGTTTACAACACATGAACCAGAATATCTTCTAACAATCAGATAGCTAACTGTTATATGTAACACAAGCATTACTCTGAATGAATTTTCCACAAAAATA
>LPNX010508688.1:79220-179961 GCA_001517045.1 Pseudotsuga menziesii
CTGCTGCTTCAACAGCGAGTCCTTCAAATGAGCGGGGCTCTAAGAATTGTATGTTCAGTTCGAACTTTTCAGCCTGGTTCCGAATGGCCTCGACCCTGGCCGTGTTCAAACATACCTGTTCCTCCAGGAGTTGTATACTAATGGCTGTGTGGCCTATTTCCTCTCTGAGGATTTGTTCATCAATAGCTCTGATGCATTGCACTTTAGCTTCTTCATCTTGTTTCCTTTTCTGCAACATCTCTGCAAATGCATCATGATCTGGGAACTCGTATAATCTCTGCTCAGCTTCTGCCTGAAAACGGTTGTATGTGACCAGGGATCTCCTGAAGAACTCTGCGCAGGCTCCCTTTGTTTTCTTAACAGTCTTCTGGAAGTCTTTTGCAATGTTAACGTCGAATTCTATCAGGTCATGGTCCCGTTTCAAAGCTTGTTTATCCTTGACTAGTAGCTCAGCTGGGACTTCCGTATCATCCTCCACCCTGGTTATCCTTGAAGTCAGTACTTCAAGGATGTCTTGCGACCTGTCCACAAAATAAGAAGCGGTGTCTAAGATTTCATCCAGTCTGCCATCAATCTGGAGGACCTGACATCTTTCCTCCTCTAGAGCAGTTTGCATGTGCAGCACCTTAGCTTTCTGAGCCAAGATGTGTTCTTTAACTGGCTGCAGATCAACTTGCTGTTGTTTAGCTGCTTCTAGTTGCTCTTTGAGTCCTTTAACATATGCAGTATTAGACTCATAGATAATATAATGCTGTGCTTCCAGGTCTTTTATCTTTGCCTTTAACTGCTCCTTTTCATTTTTCAAGTCCTGGATTTCTTGCTGTGCTCTTTCCAGGGCTTCTTGTGTTGTTTCTTTCACCTGTGCTTCTTGTTGAATGGCGTGGATTTCGCTCTTCGTGGCCTCCATTTCTTTAAGCACATGCTCATATTTTCTTTTCAGTCTATTGCATTCCTCTCTTTCCCTTCTCAGGGTGTCTTTAAGCTGAGAGGAGGTCTTCTTGGATGATTCTATCTCAATCATCATTCGGTCTATGTTATCCTCCGTAGCGTGTATTGCTGCCTTCCCAGCCCTTATGACAAACCTTGGATCTTTATCTGTCCCGACCATCACAGCTTTATCTGTTATCATTGCACTGGTCATTTCTTCTGCCTCTATCTTTCTCTCCGTTCTCCTCATAATCCTTTTGGTAGCCCTGTCATAGTATATTGTGCTGAAATCAGGGACTTCCTCCCCCTTTTTCTGTGCGAAGGGTACTAAATGAAGCATGGGGGTTGTAGGAGTGATAGTAGTGGGAATTTGAAGGGTTTGTACCCCAAGGATTTCCTCACCCTGGCTCTGCTCTGTTTGTGATTCAGCAGCCTGTTGTTGTGTCAAATCTGTCTTCTCTGCTTCCTGTTTTCGAAGCTCTTCATCCAGCTTTCTCTGGGCTTCCTCAGCTGCTTGCTTAGCAGCTTCCTCTGCTTCTTTGGCTATTTCCTTTACTCGCTCAGCTGCATCCTGGGCAGCTTTCCTCTTTTCTTCTTCTCCTTTCTGGAGCCATTCTGCAGCCTCCTCTTCTAGCCTCTGGGCCTCTTCTCTTATCCTTTAGGCTGCTTCTTCAGCCTTAGCCTGCTCAGCCTTCTCTTGTTCGGATCCTTTTCCACCCTTGGTGGAGTGCTTCGGTTTGAACCTCTTATTGAGTGCTGTCATGTTCGGGGCTCTTCTGAAAACGGATTCATCATTGTCGAAATGATGGGTGTATTCATAAAACACTTTGTGCTTTCTACAATGCTCAGCCATTCTTTCATGAGTGTCATTTCGCTTGAAAGTCATCTCCCCAAAATGGAACTTCCCTAGTTCCTCTATAAATTCTGGAGCTTGTTTCACATTGGCGAAACTACAGCTGCCTAACTTGAATGGTAAGGGTGAATAGATAGCCTTCTTTTTCTGAAATAAGAAATGACCAAATCCGTCAATAAACACCTGTCTAACAGCCTCCTTATGGATTATATAATCTGTTGCATACTTGGGGCAGCATATAAGGTGTCCTTGACCCACCAAACATTCTAAGATACATCCCGTTCTCTGTCAAGAAATAATCACCATACTCCTCTATTACCTGCATTGCTTCTTCAGACATGCAGTCACATTCCTTTCGGAAGATAAGAGTGTGCAAAGGCATGATAAAATGCTCACAGATTTCTCGATAATAACTATGGTATTGATGAGCCCCCAATAGCTTGTAGGCTGCATATACGGGCATTCTGTCCCTGTCCCAAACACATTTGAGCTCGGGGAAGGGCTGGCAGCACAATATGCAGTCAATCAGGATCGAGCTGATATAAAACTCGGACTTTTTCTATTCCACTCCTCCTTTTGCTACAGCTATACAAGAAGATAGACTACTAGATACTAGACTGGACCAGTTGAAGATGGTCCCTTCTGTGGCCACATAGAAAATCAGGGGTATCCATTCGAATTTGAATAATCTGCCATTAGCCCTCCCGAAGATCCTATTCAGCATTAGAGCTATGAACCTGTAAGGGGTTCTAAGGCTGGCTGTGTCATAATCTTCAGTAGCTCTATGTCTATAGAGCTTCCCTGGTAATAGCATTCTCCTCATGGTTTCTATCAAATCCATCCTGAGATTTTCCAACCACTCATTGGACAAGAAAACTTGAGGCTCAGGCAGGTGGTAAGCTAAGGCCACATATCCAGGGCTAAAGGCAGCATAGCCCTGACCTTCAACATTACAGATAAGCATCGAGTTGTGGTTGGTATGTGGTAGAACCCATCTCATCACCTCATGGCATGGAAATAGCTCGGGCCTGGTGGCAACCTTCATAATGGCCGATTTTTCTATATTTGCGTAAATTGGTTCTTCCTCCAGGCCCATATCTGGGACTTCCCTACGGGAAATCAGCCTGTATATGTCCCCCCACTTGTATTCAGGTTCAACCCCCGTGACACACTGGGTGTCCTCATAGATATACTCAGTTGGTAGGACGGCCTCTATTGCTGTTTGTTCTTCTACCACAGGGGCCTTCTTTTTCTGTCTTCTGGACATTTTAAAATCCTCCTGCAATGTAAAACATCATGATATTAAGCAATTCAAATTTGTGAATATTATGAAGCAGTTTATTCTTTCTCCATTGTCTATATGACTATGATGATATCAGATATAGGCTCTTCAAGTTGAAGGATTTGAACTAGTAATGCAATCTTTTGCGCTGTGCTATTATCAATGTGTAAGTAAGAAAGCAACCCTCACATGTATGCACAACCAATCCATATACGGACTATCTGAAAATATCAGCACAAAACTCAGACTATTTCTGCAATATAATGAGCTATAGTACTAAAATGAATTTACTCATTAACCGGTCCATCATCAAACCTACATTATTTCCCAATATGCCATCTTTTACCAATGAAATGATATGCAATGCAAATGCAAACGCAAGGCGTGACTATCATTTAAACTTATACAAAGCTTAAGCAAAGATAAAAAAATGGCAAAGCCCCTGCGGACATGATAATTACATCGATGCGGCCGTAAACTACGGGCACCCATGGAAACATTTCGCGCAGGGCCCTCTCACCGGCACCGCCGCTCATTCTACCTTCAAATCATCAAAAACCAACAGCGGAGCGGCCCTAGGGTTTCGCATGGTGGAAAACGACGAACAATGCAGCGTGGGCACAGGTTGGGGCTTGAGGAAAAGGGGCAAACGCATAGGGTAATCGACCAGCCGGGTATCTACCATGAAAATTTTGGCAAAAACCCCATCAAAGACGCTTAAGGACCTCATCATAACAAGAACTGAACCAGGTGCAGGCGGCATAACGACCGCCTGCACCTTGTCTTCCTCTACTGCTAAGGGCGAACTAAAATGGAGGAGGTAAATGAAACGCGGGATTTTTTACAAGGAAACCCCCCCCCCCCCTCTAACCGCACAAGCTATCCAACCCCAGAAATAATAAAAGATAAAACGAGGGCGCAAACTACTGGGAAGACGAAAATGACAACCCTAACCGTGGGTATAAAGATTCCGTATGTGAGAGAAAAGGAACTATGGGCCATAATCTTGACAATATTTCACACAGCATAAGTCCCCATACAAAACCGAGAAAAAAAAGGGGGTTAAAAAAAAAATCCTACCTGGCAGTAGTGCACAACTGAAGTGGCGACAACGATGGAGCCTTCAATCGACAGCTGGACGCGGGTACAGGCATGATGCTTCCACAAGACTCGCGAGGTCGACAACGCGGAGCGGATTACGACGGCTTGTGCAAAAAAAAACAATAAAAAACCAAAACACGCCCATCGTATATATAAAAAACTTCACACGTGCGACAGGTCAACTCAGTCGGAGCGGACATGAAAGTTTTAGTCAGGAAACAAAGCATAGCCCTCTCCACAACAGCGGACCATCCTCACTACTCCCTCACCTGCAACGCAAAAAATAATAATGGGTCGAGCGAACGATAACCGTGGTCGGGAGGGGCGAAAACTCGGAACTCCCAATGCTCCGCAACGGTGGAGACGGAAGTATTTATCCGCTTCCGACGTGGAATCAAAACAACGCCCGAAACATACAGGAAGAAGCCACCACCCACAACGGTAAAACGAAGTGACCTACCTCTGCGACACTCGGCGCGAAAAACACAACCGAGAGTTGGAACTCCCCCGCAACACAAAACATAGATCATGCAATCAAGAAATGCAGTCGGGCGGCGGCGGATACATTGGTCGGATGACCAATAGTCCGCCCCCCCCCCGCAACGGTGGACGCTCAGAGTATACGGTTGTCCACAGCGAGGGAAAAACAACAGTCTACAGGGCTCCGATACACGTAGTCGGCGGGAGACGAGCACTTCAGAATTCTTACTGACCCACAACGACGGCGACAGCAGTGTTCATCCCCCTCCGACGCGGCATGAAAACAATGCTCGCAACATACCGGAACAGTCCACCACCCGCAACGGCGGAACGAAATGACCAACCCCCGCAACAGTCAGTGCAAAAAACAACAACCAAGACTTGGAAAGCACCCGCAACGGCGGGGTGACAAAAAATGATCACATTCCGGAAGTCACCCGCAACAGCGGGACAAAAAGAAATTTAAGAGCTGAAAATCACCCGCAACGACGGGACAGTCGACCAAATTAAATTCCGACACAAGAAAACTTTGAAGGTTTTTTGCAAATCAAGAAAAATCGGAGCTCAAGATGGAATTACTTAGATCATTTAAATGAAGAGAAACCATGAGTGATAGCAACCAAAACTTCTGGAAGACGCTTCAAAATCCAAAGGCCAAAATCAAATAGCCTGAAAACAAGAAGAAAACTGACTAATTCCAAGTAAAGGAGGGTCCCAAAATTTTTAGAATTTTGGGAAATTGTTGCAGATGCAACACATTGCATAGCTTATAAGCTCACCATGCAAGCCTACTTCTCATTATTTGTCAAGGGTTTTTGGTATGTGATTTGTCTGGTTTCCTGCGGTCATGAGGGCTCACTTGTGCTCGCCTTTAACTCCACTGTCTGTGCATTCCAAAGTGTTGTCACCCAGTGTAAGAGTTGCGAAGTTCACAGCTCGCATTTGATTTGATTCCTGCAAACAAAACTTTACTGTGTGTGAGGGTAGTGTTACACAGTCAATAGTTTTTAGTGTCAAATCGTTGTGTGGCCACTGTCAATGCTTTTTCCTGCTCCAGTCGTCGGTGTAGTTAGTATTTTGAACCCAGCTGCCCCTTTCTCAGGTGAACACAAGGGTTGTACTGTTCGTTGTGTTGGTTTTCCTTCTTCGTGGCCTCGTTTTTAAACACTTCCAGGTAATAATTTGTTTTAAATTGTTTGTAAGCTTTAAAATTACAGTTACATTTATAAACTCAGTTTTTAAATCAATATTTTGGTTTTCAGTTGTAGGTGATGGTTCGCCTTTTCGTTTGGAAGAATCCTCTTCACGTTTGGATTGGAATCTAGTCTACGGGTAAGCCCCGGTAACTAAGTGGCACTCCCTACTTGTACAGACTTAGGGGAAAATGATTTCAGTTGGAAGAAGTTAAGACCTCGGTTTCCCTAGTCTTGGGATGTTTGGTCTTTAGTTTTTAAGATTTGTTTTTCATTATTAAACCCTTGCATATAGCAGGGTGACTCCCACTTCAATGCCGTGATTTGTATATGCTCTTTTCTTGACTTATAAAGGTCATACAGTAATGTAGGTTTTGATATAATGAATGTTAGTTTTGTTTTTAAAAACCCATTCCACGATGCTGGGTACACTGTCCTTGAGCTGGGTATTGTAATTTGGTTAAGTTTGTAGCCTTACGGCCTGTCAATGTAATACATTGGGTTTTAAAAAAAAAGTTTTACTTCGAGCTCTGTCTTGTTTTTTACAGTAAACTTGTATATTGTAACTCTGTGTATATTAGGGTTTGTCCTATCTAACTGTTAAAGAAGAACATTCTATCTAAATATCCTTTGTTAATATACACTGTTATTATAAGGACTGTAGCTTATTCATAGTGTGTAATTTATAATATTAATCTTACTTGTTTGGAAAATACAAGCTAGGGTTTTTCCTGAAGTGAAACCCTTGTTAAGTTCTTCAGTTGATTAATGATTAGGTTCTATTACTTGTTATTTTGGTTAAATTAATATTATAGGCGTGTTGTGTAAAAGTACCTTTGTTCTAGAAAGGACTGTGATAGTTTACAGTAGACTCAATGCTTATATATATATATTATTATCCAAGCAAATGGTTTACAACTTAGAAGTTTTATTTATAATAGATTAATAACTTGGTTAGGGTTTCGACCCTGAAGTTTATATTTACAGGTATAAGCCTGTCTAATATTTATAAATAGTTTTTACATAGATATTATTTAGTTTTATACTAGTTATTAAATATATTTTCATTGTTTTTATTTAGTAAACTGTCTAGTAGACTTTACTCAGAGTTTTTGAAATGATATAGCATAAATTCTATAACTCAGTTTACTCTTTTTAATCTAAGTACTTTTAAATTTAATCCTATTTAGTTTATAATAAATATTAGTCCTAGATTTCATTGATATTGTTATAAAATAAACTATATGATTAGTAGCTTATTTCTTTACTTAACTGTATGTAAACATTGTGACTCTACTGTGATTTTTCTGCTGCATTTCATTCAGTTACTAAGTGAAAATAGAGAAAAAAATAAACATATCATAACACTGTTTAACCTTCCTGATATTTAACATGAATAAAATTACTCTACTGTCTGTAAATACACAATCTTATCTACTAAGACATTCTCTTATCCTCTTAAACGTTCTACTTGTGCTAAAATACTGCTATTTCTTTTCCAATAGGTTTACATAAAAAAGCTTGTTAAAATAATGGACATAAATAACCAGATCACTGTTCTTTTTAATAATAACCTACACACTAAAAATAAATTACTCTGTTAACTACAAAATGCAGAACCATAACTATTATATTCATTCTCTTAACATTTTCTTTCATCTACTGTAAATAATCTATCTGTGCTGGAGTACGGCCTGGTCCTTCCAGGTGTGGAAAACACAGACTAGAAATTATTTTCCATTCTAACACATTAAAACAAAATAATGTAGAACCTGATTAGGATAGACGACAACAACGTTAGGAGGTCGTTCCTCCCTACCAATCTCCTGGAAAGCGCTCAAACAACGCTTCCTTAGGACCCTCGAGCCTGTTCCTGGTCTTCTTGGCTGAGAACTGGTGGAGCATGCAAATAGTAGATTGGTCCAATAACTCAGTAAAACACCCTGTACTCAGCAGTAAGATCTTCTAGCTTAAGAGCTGCACTAGATCACTCAGCAGTTATCCCCTCAAACTCTTTCCACAATTCTCTTCCATTGAATTTCTCTGAAGTACATTCACCTGAATGATCACTTCTCTAGAATGAGTAGCCTCAACTCTCTTCAATGGGGTTTTTTATAAAGATTGCCTAGGTCTTTTGGGTCAGTTGTCATTAATTGAGCCACCTTCTCTGGTTCCACTTTCTTGGGGAATCATGACCCCAAATGCAGGGAGGTTGCCACCTACAACAGTTTGAAGTGGTTTGAGGATGCTGCCACATGTCAGTTTGCTCTCCACCCAGTCTCCTCCACCAATTCGACCAGTAAACACTCTTTTAATAGCTCTCCTAAGCTGGTGTCTCCTCCTTTATCTATTTATAATTAAAATATTCAGAATTACATTAAATATCCTTGACTCTGCCGAGTCATCAATTACAACTTAGCATAAAATTTAACATATTGTCCTCAAATAATAACAAATAATATAACATTGTTTTGCAAAATTGGGGCATGTGACACTTCCATGTGGTTTAATCCCAAGAACTCAACATAATATGTATTCCTAACTGTGAAATCTTACACCACTATATATTAATAATTTTCTGGTGCCATCTTTCATGGGAAGAAAAGGTGGAAGAAAAAGTTTGAAGTGGCTTCTATTGGTGCTTGAACTCATGCAAATGATCTAAAGCAGTTCTGGGCATGTCTAGTAGTAGAAATCAGCCTCCTATCCATATTCTGGGCTGACTTATGCAATTTAATAGTAGTTCTGCGTGTGATTTAGCAACAAAGAATGAGCAAAAAGCCAATTCTGGGCTAATTCTGTGAGCTAAGAAGAAATTATGCTATGTTATGGGTGAAATTTATTAGTGTCCATTTGGCATGTCCTCTGGATCACTACTCTATCCTATTCATGGAAAAAGAGATATAAAGCAACTTTTAGGATTCTAAAAAGGGTTTCAATTGAATGGATTTCCAAAGTTTTTTGGAATACTAGGAAGCTCAAGTTTATGCTAAGTTCCTTTCTAGGAGAGTACATTGTGTCCTCTACTATTACATCCTAGTCGGATATGATTGCCATCCTCATTGTGGTGGTAAGAGAAAATTCAGTGATGTAAAGGATTACTCTTTGTACATTATATTGACTTATAAATCTAAGACTTTTGAAACAATAACAAAAAGGTATTTACTAGTTTCATCACACCTCGCCTCCAAGAATATAGGACATAAACATTTCCAAATTGAAATATTCATCTCTATCAGAAGAACTGGAAAACCTTCTAGTTATATTTATAATTTTATTTCCTGAATCTTGTTATCTAGGAAGAATTGCAACTTGATATTCTAGGAAACCATTTCTTCTTCAAGATGGGTTGGAGACACCATTAAATAAGCTACAGGGAAATCAGCCCCCTTTTGTATTCTCATAGTTCTTTAAACAATCATTGTCTTAGCCATTTTCTCTTCCATCTCTTATAGTATCTTGAGTACCAAAATTGCTTGGTATTTTAAGTGATTCCAACTTAGAGGGGTTATATAAGGCCTTCCATATATAAAATCATATGGAGACATGTGGAATTATGAAACCTATTATTTTATACAAATTCTTTCATGGGGAAAATATATAAAGCAACTTTGAGGATCCTAAAAAGGGCTTCAATTGAATGGATTTCCAAAGTTTTTGGGAATATTAAGAAACTAAAATTTATGTTAAGTGCATTTCTACGAGAGCACACTATGTCCTCTATTATTGCAACCTAGTTGGATAAGCTTTCCTTCCTCACTGTGGTGGAAAGAGGAAATTTAGTGATGTAAAGGCCTACTCTTTGTACTTTATATTAACTTATAAGGATAAGCCTTTTGCAACAACAAAAAGGTATTTATTGGTTTCAGTACTCATCCCCACTAAGCGTATAGGTCACATACATTTCCAAAATAAAATATTCATCTCTATGAGGAGAACAAAAAACCCTCTGGTTATCTTTATAGTTCTTTTTTTCAAATTGGTTAATCTAGGAAGAGTTTAAACTTGATCTTCTAGGAAACCATTTCTTCATCAAGATGGGCTTGAGACACCAATAAATCAACTATAGGTAAGTAAGTCCCCTTTTGTATTGTTATAGTTATTTTAACAATTTTTATCTTCCTTTAGTTTAGTCTTCATTTGAGCCATTTTCTCGTCTATCTTCTGTAGTATATTGTGTCCCAATATTGCCTAGTATTCTAAGTGATCCCAACTTAATGGGGTTATTACCAATTACAAGAAAAGGCATTCTAGAAATCTTTGTCCTATGAAAAATATTGCTTGTAATTGGTAAATGGATTAGAAATCTTTGTCCTATGACAAATATTACTTTTTAGACAGGTCTATACCATTTTTACAGCACTATGGGCATTTATGGGTCTGTTTGTGGCCTCAAGCAGCCGTAAAACAACATTCATTTCTAATTCTGGTTTGATTATGGGAAAATACATCATGAGAGTAACAAATATGGGCATGAAAACAACCATAAATCCCAAACCTGGACATTATATGAACTGCTCTGAGCCTCTAAACAACATTTTGGGAGTAGTTCTAGCCTCTAGGTGCATTACAGACCTCAATCAATAGTACCAACAGTTATGGGCATGTCTAGCAGCAGAAAGAAACCTCCTATATATATTCTGGTCTGACTTATGCAATTGAATAGTAGTTCTGGGCATGTTTTAGCAGCAAAGAATGAGCAGAAAGCCAATTTTGGGCTAATTCTATGAGTTGAGAAGCAATTATGCTATGTTATGGGTGAAATTTATTGGTGTCCATTGGAAAATATGATCATGTTCCTATGTAGAGGAAGCCTTATTTTTAGTTCTGGGCATCCTTTAGGCATCATTTCATGTGCAGTAGTCTAAGCATCAGCTAACATGTGACTTGAAAATGATTCGCAACAGTCTAGATCTAAAAAGAAGTTCATGGATTGAAACCTCATTGGGAAGTAAGGCTGCTGTTGAAGTTCAATGAAGTTATTATAAAAATACTTTGCAATAAAATTGTTGACATGTCTCGTTTCATAAAAATATAATAAAGAAATAATGTCTTACTCTGTTGGGTGTGTTTATATAGACATGTTTAATATTGATGCAAGTTAACCAAATTATGTAATGGAAATTTCAATTCTACATAAAAAATTATATCAAAATTATAAATACAAAAAATGATAAAAAAACAATATCAAAATTATAAAACCTCAATGTCTGAGATGTTATGGGCAAGTGTGTGGGTAAACAGAGTGATAAAACCTCAACCTGGGTTTATACTAGCCATCTAACAACCATTAACATTAATTCTGGGCATACTCTAGCTGTCGAAATGTGAGTAAATTGAATTAATGTTAGGTCTGTGGGAAGAGACAGAGTGAGAGAAGTAGACTTGGGCTTGTTTTGAGGATAGAAGTGGTGGACATAGTAGATCTGGGTACATTTTGGCAATACTGGGCTCATGAAAAAGCCTATATGAAAGGCCTGTGCACATGTAAGTTCAGTTCTGGGCACATAACAGAGTTAAAGAGGCATAATTTCACCCAAACTCAGCTGTAACAAGAACTAAAAAACATTTTTGGATAGGCCCGAGTGCATTCTGGGCAGTTAAAAAGGGCATGAACAACCTCTAGGCATGATAAAGAAGTCCTAGGTGAGCCTGGTCATTGTTTCTACCATTAAACTTCAACCATTTTTTAAACTGGCCAAGTTCCAAGGTATTAAACAGCAGCAGACAACATCAATTCTGGGCAAGTTGATCTTGGTTTGGCCTTCCAAACAACAATGAAGAAGCCCCATCTCCAAAGTTGGGCAATTTTTGAGGAACAACAACAAACATCTTGCTAGAAATGGAGTTGGAAGTTGGAAATTGCTAATCTAAGATCACATACCTTCTTCTACAACTCAATCTAGATAGAGTAGCACCCCCACAGAGTTCTCTGTTGATGCTCCTAATTTGACAAAGAGGGACATTGATATTAGTCTTAAGGAGATACACAAATATTTTTGAAGTCACATATACTGAACAAAAGGAGACCCAAGCTCCAAAACCTCTCATAAACTTCCATATTGTGCATCTTTATTAGGTTAAATTCCATAGATATATGGATCAAACACTTTGTTGGATTCCACTTGTGTAATGATTCAAGGATTCAACTTGACCGAAGGATCCAAATGCTGCTACATCAATTGCTTCACAATCTACCATGCAAACCTATCCAATTTTTCCTTGACTACCCAACACAGGTTGAACAATAATCCAAACATGGAATGAATGGTCACACAGGTAAATCACCCCCTATATGGGTTTCGTTTCATACACATGAATCCCTAACACACATCAAACTTGGATTTTTTAGGGCTTTTATGACTATTGTTTATACTTTTGGCACCTTCCCTAATGCAAAAGACTATATCAAATTTGTATATTGTTATTCTAGGGAACACAATGCACTCAAAACCCCTCCAAATAGTTTGTAAATGAGAATTGAGTTCTCTTACCATGCCTGCTCATGCCCAAAATTGGAGCTTTAACCATCAAAATTGGACTAGAACTTACCAAAGCTAGTTTTATGTTGTTATTCGTCACCTTTTAAGACTGAAACATGCCCATAAATGTATTTCAACCCTTACATTCAGCCCATATTCAAAGGTTATGTCTTGTTACTGCTAATTTATAGTCGAAAATGACCCAATATTGGAGGGGCAAGGCGGTTTGATGGTGTAGAAATGCGTCGTATTCACCAAGGGAGAATTCCCATAAATCCACAATCTGTTTTTAATGATGTTGGTTTATGTTATGGTCACAGCTCAACCTTAACAGGACCATGACATTCACAACCAAACACTAGCAGGTCAACAAGGGTTATGACCCAACCTAGGCAGGCTCAAACTGTCACAACCGAACCATAGCAGCCTTGAAACAGTCACAAGCCATATCTAGCAACCTTCAAATAGTCACAGCCTAGCTCCAATAATCATGGACCAACACTTAAGAAAACACCTACACCTTAATTGGATTGCTAATAACAAGCTGGAAACCATCCTCTATATCAGGAGAAGGCTAAATTAAACCCCTAATTATTGTGCCCTTTGAATGAAACAATACAAGGTAGTGAATGAAAGGTTGGTAACTAACTTACCGGTCGTTGGCCCTTCATAGTTAGGGTAATGGCTCTCCAAATCAACAGCTATCTCCCTCTGTTTCCTTACTCGTCGGAGGGCCGAAGGATGGACAAAGTGCAGTAGAGAAAGTTGCAACTATCTCCCTCTGTTTTCTTACTCGTCGGAGGGCCGGAGGATGGACAAAATGTTGTAGAGAAAGTTGCGGCTATCTCCCTCTATTTTCTTACTCGTCGGAGGGCCGAAGGATCAAAAAATTGCTGTAGAGAAAGTTGCGTAGGCGCAAGAGGTAATAAAATCTTGTAGCTGGTGTCAATAATGTTAAATGTGTTTTATTAAGTTAACAAGGGCCATAAAACCAAACTCAATCATTGAATGCCTTATTTAAAACAAATGTCTTTTCTTACCTTTATGTTGTTATCCATCATTTAATGTGTGTACTTCCCCATCTAATCTGCCATGTTGTTCCTCCATAAGTGAATTCATCCTCCTTAATCCTTAAATCATGCCTTCATCAATTACAAATATGCCTTACGATTGCATAACTAATTATCTAGTCATATTGCATCAATACCTTCCTCTTACATTGAGCAATGTTAAAGTTGACTTGGATCTTGATTGTATTGCTTTTTTATAAGTAAGTTGATTTGTTAGCTATTGAGGTTGTTCACAGTTTCATAAAGTAAGGAGATCAAAATTCATGGTCATGAACTTATAGTTGGGGTATGTAGTTATATTATGATGATTATAGTTTTATGTGGAAGATAATGTGGAATTAAACTATAAAGGTTGTTATTCGATATTGCATTGAAAATGGCAGTTGTTTGGTATTGTATGATTTTCTTATCTTGGTTTTGAAGTCAGGAAATTTTCACCACATGTTGAGACTTCTATTATGAGGGAGATATGACAATGATGATGAACATGACGATGATGGTGAAGACAATGAAAACAAGGACAATGATGATGACGATCACGACAACGACGACGACGATTATGCTGATGAAGACAAAGATGATGATGATGAAGATGGTGTTGTTGTTGTTGTTGTTGATGATGATGATGAAGATGATGATGATGATGAAGATGATGATGATGTAGATGAAGATGATGATGATGATGATGAAAATGGAGATGTTGTTGATGATGATGATGGAAATGATGATGACGATGAAGATGATGATGATGAAGATGACGATGATGAAGATGACGATGATGATGATGATGATGAAGATGGTTATGTTGATGATGATAAGCATGACGATGATGATGATGGTGATGATGATGACAATGAAGATGATGATGAGCATGATGATGATGATGATTGTGATGATGATGACAATGAAGATGATGACAATGAAGATGATGATGAGCTAGAAGATGACGATGATGATGACGACGATGACGACGATGAAGATGGTGATGACGATGATGACGATGACGATGATGGTGATGATGGTGATGATGATGGTGATGAATATGATGATGATGAAGATGTCGATGATGATGATGATGAGGATGATGATGATGAAGATGATGATGACGACGATGATGATGATGTTGATGATGATGTTGACAACAATGAAGAAGATTATGATGATGGTAATGGCGATGATGACGACGACGACGATGATGATGATGATGATGATGATGATGATGATGATGATGATGATAGAAATGATGATGATCACCGTCATCACCATCATCATCATCATGTTTATCATCATCATCTTCATCATCATGATAATCATGATCATCATAATCATCATCATCATAACCATCATCACCATCATCACCATCATCTTCATCATGTTGATCATCATCGTCTTCATCATCATGATCCTCATCATCATGATCATCATGATCATCATGATAATCATTTTCATCAACATCATGATGAAGATCATCATAATCATCATCATCGTCGTCGTCTTCATCATCATGATGATGGTAATGGCGATGATGACAGTGATGATGATGATGATTATGGAAATGATGATGATCACCATCATCACCATCATCTTCATCATCATCATCATCGTGTTGATCATCATCGTCTTCATCATCATGATAATCATCATCATGATCATGATCATCATTATCCTGATCACCATAACCATCATCACCATCATCTTCATCATGTTGATCATCATCGTCTTCATCATCATGATCCTCATCATCATGATCATCATGATCATGATCATGATGAAGATCATCATCATCATCATCGTCTTTGTCATCGTCTTCATCATCATGAAACTCATCATCATTATCATCGTCATCATCTTTATCATCATTGTCTTCATCATCATGACCCTCATCATCATCATCATCATCATCATCATCATCATCGTCATGATGATGATGATGATGGTAATGGCAATGATGACGGTGATGATGATGATGATGATGATCATCTTCATCATCATCATGTTGATCATCATCGTATTCATCATCATGATAATCATCATCATCATCGCCATAAGCCACTAAGTGGTTTATCTTCCTTGTTTCTAGTATGACATTGAATTTAGATTTTTATTTTTCGACATTTTTTATTATTAAGATAAAAGTGACTTTATGGCAAAGTCAAAAGTTATGAGAAAGTTAAAATTTAAGATAGATTGTATGAATAATATGATCATTCTCAATTTCAAAGTAAATATAATAGCAATGACCAATTTTGTGAAAATAAACATAAAAAAGTCAATCAAAGTATTATTTGTTAACTTTTTATATTAAATATTTATTTTGTGAAATATTTTTTAATAATTTTATAAGTAATTATTTTAGATATTCTAAGATCAAGAATAAATATATTAGATGGTGGATGATTATTAACATATAGGATAAAGTATTACAAAATCATTGTAACATTTGAATATCAAGAATGTTAAAATATACAACCATCTTACCTTATTATACAACCATGATGATGAAGACGATGATGTTGAACACCATGATAATGATGACGATGATGAAGATGATCATGATGATGAAGACAATGATGATCAACATGATGGTGATGGTAATGTGGATGGTGATGATGATGATGATGAACATAATGGTGATGAAGACGATGATGCTGAACATCATGATAATGACGATGATGATGAAGATGATCATGATGGTGATGATCATGATGATGAATACGATGATGATCAACATGATGATGATGATGAGGGTCATGATGATGAAGATGATGACAACGACGACTATGACGACGATGATGATGATCATCATCATGAAGATGATAATGATGAACATGATGATGATGATGATGATGCTGATCATGATGATAATTATCATGAGGATGAAGATGACGATGATCAGCATGATGAAGATGATGGTGACGATGGTGATGATGATGATGATGATGATGATGATGATGATGAAGATGATGGTGATGATGGTGATGTTATGATCAAATCTGCTCCAACAAAATTTCAGTTTTTGGCAGCATCCAGATGTCAAAGCGATCACTCAGGTTTCAATTTGGATACCAAGATCAGATAGAAAAGCAATCATGATGGCACTCATGTGGAATAAAAGTTTACAATTTGTGTGTTTTGATAAATTGGTTTCGATTGCATCCCATGTATTCTCCATGAGAGTATAGAATGGAAGAATGTCAAGTAGCTGAGAATCTGGAATGACCTTTTTGTAAAGATTGATCCATACCTAGAAGGAGGGCATCGGTTTCCAGGACTTTCTCTTTCTACAGTAAACCACTCTTTGCATTGTATATATGGAAGCTCTGAGAGTGATGAGAAAAGATGATGATCTTTTGGTGTATTTATTCTTTATATACACTAGCTGAATTGCTCAGCAAAGGATCGATCTAGGCAATGGATCTAAATTGCTGTGCTGCATGTGGGTACATTTCTGATGTAGATATGAGGAAGAAGCTGACAATTTTTATTTTGAAAAAGCCATAAGAAACAGAGTGTGGGGCGAGTGAAGATAACAAGCAAAATTCTTTGTGGGTTCTCTTTGTTATGAGAAAAGGCACCTGAAGGTTTAATTTATATCCCCTCTAAAGCACAAGAAATAAACTGGCAATGCAGGAGTTTATAATTATACCTATTGGCACTGGCAAGGACTGATAAACATAAATGAATGCTTGTCTTCGTTGCAAACAGAGCAGGTGGGTCGTTGGGAAACATTTACAGATCAGGATTCATAAACATTTGTAGATACATAATATTAAAGAAAAACTGAAGGATCTCATATTCCCCATTAAATGTTCATGTTAAGCAGGGGTGCTTGCCATGGAGACCGCCGCATCAATTTCTTCAAACCCTCGCACTATTGAAGAGGTGTTTAGAGACTACAGAAGCCGTCAAACTACCATCGTTTGTGCTCTTACCACTGAGGTCGACATCTTTTACTCGCTCTGCGATCCAGAGAAAGAGAATTTGTGCCTATATGGATATGCCAGTGGATCATGGGAAGTTAAATTGCCTGCTGAAGAAGTCCCACCAGAGCTTCCAAAACCAGCTCTAGGCATCAATTTTGCAAGAGATGGCATGCAACGAAAATATTGGCTTTCCTTGGTTGCTGTGCATAGTGATGCTTGGTTGCTTGCTGTTGCTTTCTACCATGGTGCTCGATTTAACCAGAATGAGAGGAAGCATATTTTTAGTATGATAAATGATCTCCCAAATGTGTTTGAGGTGGTTACTGAGAGGAAACCGCCAAAGGAGAAGACTAATTCTGACAATAGTGGAAGCAAATCTAAGCCATCTGGATAGCGAATGGGTGATGGTCAACTGAAGAATTCTAAACCAGTTTCATTGAAAGAGGAGGAAGAAACATACGAGGATGAAAATGAAGAGCACAGTGATACAATCTGTGGAATTTGTGAGGAGACCTATTCTATGAATGAATTTTGGATTGGGTGTGATACTTGTGAAAGGTGGTATCATGGCAATTGTTGGTGAAACTGGTTCTGGGAAAACAACAGTTTGACAATTACCGATCCTTGTTTGGGATCGTTATTTACACATGTTAAACTATCATCAACACATTGAGTCATCAGACTTTCTTGGGGGATTTCGGCCGGTGCGTGATCAGAACAGTATTGCAGCCATTTTTCAAGAACAAGCTCCAGATAATTAAGGCGGAGGCTTCTAAAAGCCTTTAGATGTTGAATTGTAGTTTGCTTTTGAAGTAATGCTGTTTATTGACAGATCTCTCTTTTATATTACACTTGTACTCAAAGACTGTTTAAAGGGGATGACTTCCCTATTTTTGAGAAGGATTGATCCATAGAAGTAGGATCTTATAGTTAGCTTAAACAAACAGATGTTTTGTATTTAAGGAGAGTCTCTAGATGAGACAAAAGGGGGGTTGGCATTTTTGGAGTTATGAAGATCCAGTTTTAATCACTCTCTGTATGACATAAAATACTCTACATCTTCAATACAGGTTCTACCTTGAATGAGTATGATTATGATTTGTCTGTGTGTGTTATGAATTGTGTTTCTTTTAATTTATCGTGTATATGGTCCATTGAATTCCATTGCAGTGATTCTTATATTGAAATACAATTATCCTTTATACTTTTAAAAACAAAGGCAGTTTCATTTCATGACTTCATGATCATATTACTGGGATATTGGAGCTTGTATGTTGTTTTATGTTATACAGTTCCTGTATGATTTTGTCATTCTCTTATAGCTCTCATGACATACCAGCCTAGTTCTTTTATAATTGTTTGATTCTCCTGTAGCTCTCATGACATACCATCCTAGTTCTTTGATAATTGTGTGATTTTTTTTAATAGCTTTGATTTCATATCAGCTTGGTTTTCATTTTGACTTCATTGATTTGTATATTTTTGAAAAATATTTCTTGAAGCTTGAACCCCTGTAGTCTAGGTTCAACTTTAGGGATAACATCTTTTGGCGCCGCCACTGGGGATGGAGGAGTGAAGATATCTTCCCCGGGAAACAATGACAAAGATCAGATCCAGCTCTTGATGGTGGATAGGAGCAAGGCATTAGTTTGACTACAGATTTCTTCACCGGGTGACTCCATGTTTGAAGAATCCAGAGGCGATTTTACAAGATGTCAAAGCGTTTTGAAACTATGTTGGAACAAAGATTTGCTCCGCTCAATTTCTCAGTTGTTCTTGGCTTCCCAAATATAGTACCTACCATGGACGAATGGGGAGATTTTCTTCCCCGATTCAGAGAAAAGGAAGAGGACAATCCGTCACATCATGTAATTAAATTTCATCAATACATGGATCAACTGAGTATACATCATGAAGATGTATTGATGAAAATGTTTATGTATTCATTAGACGGTTGTGCCAGACAATGGTACATAACTCTTCCTCCTTCCAGTATTTCCTCTTTGAAAGATTTTCATGATGCCTTTTATTCATATTGTAAGAGGATTTACCCAGCTGAGTGTCTTTTTGAGCACTGCTGTAGGGGATATGCATTATATATCCAGGGGTTAGAAGTAGATTCTTCCAGTAGTAAATATGAAGCTAGTGATTATGCTATGAAGAAGGAAGAAGATCCATTATCTTCCTCTAATTCTGTTTTACATCAAGAAATTTTTCAAAATTCTGATATTAAAGTTAATGATAGCATCATAGAACATAAATATTCATCTTTAGAAATCGATCAGAATGCTCCATTTTATGATGAAGAAATTGAAGTTCTAGATCAGCATCAGTCGATTCACTCTGAAGATATTCCAATCTATGATGTGTATTCAAATGAAAGAGAGTAGATCCCTACATCACCTTTTGTTGATTTGAGGAGCAGCCAACAGGTGTATGACAACTATGAATCAAATTTTGATGAGGAACAACATTGTGTGGAAATCAACCATCCTGAATCCGTAGAAGACATTGAGCACCCATATTTGCAATTTAGTTTGCAGGTAGCTGAAAGTGGCAGCCATTATGAGGAAGAGGATATACATAGATATTTTGATCTTCAGCAAGAGGTATTTCCTTATAGCTTCATTGATCCATTTGTTGATTATATGGAGTCTTTGAGCAGCTCAAATATCAGATTGTTTTTATCAAATGAAGGTTGTCTTTTCCCTTCTTTTGAAATGAATTTTGATATTCCATGGGATCCTTTATGCATCATCTCCAGATCAGAAGTTTTACCATTTAGTCAAATATTTGTATGGCTTCATTGGAAGCATGATTTTACCTAATCAAAAGAAAGCAGATGATTAGAATGGGAGCTATAAATAAATAAGCTTGATGCTTCAAGCATTTACTTAAGTTTGTACAGTGTGATCAGATTGTTGTGAGAGGATTATTTCAATTTGTAGAGTAGTTTAAAGATTCAGTCAGTAGTTTGTTTTCAAACTTTTTAAGTAGCAGAGATTTGTGATGAAGACTCCAGCCCAATGGAAACAAGGCACTGGTATTTCTTATTTTTAAAGCAGTGAATGGCAGGACAGGGTGTAGTTATCAGAGGTGGTTTCATTGGAAAGGCACAGGTCTACTTGTTCTTGGCAGCTCACAGGGAGCATGCCATCCCTAGACAAAGCCAGATGTTATCATCAGATCTGTTCCAACATAATTTCAGTTTCTGGCAGCATCCAGATGTAAAAGCGATCACTCAGGTTTCAATTTCGATACCAAGATCAGATAGAAAAGCAATCATGATGGCACTCATGTGGAAGAAAAGTTTACAATTTGTGTGTTTTGATAAATTGGTTTTGATTGCATCCCATGTATTCTCCATGAGAGTATAGAATGGAAGAATGTTAAGCAGCTGAGAATATGGAATGACCTTTTTGTAAAGATTGATCCATACCTAGAAGGAGGGCATCGGTTTCTAGGACTTTCTCTTTCTACAGTGAACCACTATTTGCATTGTATATATGGCAGCTCTGAGAGTGACGAGAAAAGATGATGATCTTTTGGTGTATTTATTATTTATATACCCTAGCTGAATTGCTCAGCAAAGGATTGATCTAGGAAAGGGATCTAAATTGTTGTGCTGCATGTGGGTACATTTCTGATGTAGATATGAGGAAGAAGCTGACAATTTTTATTTTGAAAAAGCTATAAGAAACAAAGTGTGGGGCGAGTGAAGATAACAAGCAAACTTCTTTGTGGGTTCTCTTTGTTATGAGAAAAGGCACCTGAAGGTTTAATTTATATCCCCTCTAAAGCACAGGAAATAAACTGGCAATGAAGGAGTTTATGATTCTACCTGTTGGCACTGGCAGGGACTGATAAACATAAATGAATGCTCGTCTTCGTTGCAAACAGAGCAGGTGGGTCATTGGGCAACATTTACAGATCGAGATTCATAAACATTTGTAGATACATAATATTAAAGTAAAACTGAAGGATCTCATCTTCCCCATTAAATGTTCATGTTAAGAAGGGGTGCTTGCCATGGAGACCACCGCATCAATTTCTTCAAACCCTCGCACTATTGAAGAGGTGTTTAGAGACTACAGAAGCCATCGAACTGCCATCGTCCGTGCTCTTACCACTGAGGTCGACATCTTTTACTCGCTCTGCGATCTAGAGAAAGAGAATTTGTGCCTATATGGATATGCCAATGGATCATGGGAAGTTAACTTGCCTGCTGAAGAAGTCCCACCAGAGCTTCCAAAACCAGCTCTAGGCATCAATTTTGCAAGAGATGGCATGCAACGAAAAGATTGGCTTTCCTTGGTTGCTGTGCATAGTGATGCTTGGTTGCTTGCTGTTTCTTTCTACCATGGTGCTCGGTTTAACCATAATGAGAGGAAGCGTCTTTTTAGTATGATAAATGATCTCCCAACTGTGTTTGAGGTGGTTACTGAGAGGAAGCCGCCAAAGGAGAAGACTAATTCTGACAATAATGGAAGCAAATCTAAGGCATCTGGAAAGCGAATGGGTGATGGTCAATTGAAGAATTCTAAACCAGTTTCATTGAAAGAGGAGGAAGAAACATACGAGGATGACGATGAAGAGCACAATGATACAATATGTGGAATTTGTGAGGAGACCTATTCTATGAATGAATTTTGGATTGGGTGTGATACTTGTGAAAGGTGGTATCATGGAAATTGTTGGTGAAACTGGTTCTGGGAAAACAATAGTTTGACAATTACTGATCCTTGTTTGGGATCGTTATTTACACATGTTAAATTATCATCAACACATTGAGTCATCAGACTTTCTTGGGGGATTCTAGCCGGTGCGTGATCAGAATAGTATTGTAGCCAATTTTCAAGAACAAGCTCCAGATAATTAAGGCAGAGGCTTCTAAAAGCCTTTAGATGTCAAATTGTAGTTTGATTTTGAAGTAATGCTGTTTATTGACAGATCTCTCTTTTATATTACACTTGTACTCAAATACTGTTTAAAGGGGATGACTTCCCTATTTTTGAGAAGGCTTGATCCATAGAAGTAGGATCTTATAGTTAGCTTAAACAAACAGATGTTTTGTATTTAAGGAGAGTCTCTAGATGAGACAAAAGGGGGGTTGGCATTTTTGGAGTTATGAATATCCAGTTTTAATCACTCTCTATATGACATAAAATACTCTACATCTTCAATACAGGTTCTACCTTGAATGAGTATGATTATGATTTGTCTGTGTGTGTTATGAATTGTGTTTCTTGTAATTTATCATGTATATGGTCCATTGAATTCCATTGCAGTGATTCTTATATTGAAATACAATTATCCTTTATACTTTTAAAAACAGAGGCAGTTTCATTTCATGACTTCATGATCGTAGTTACTGGGATATTGGATCTTGTATGTTGTTTTATGTTATACAGTTCCTGTATGATTTTGTCATTCTCTTATAGCTCTCATGACATACCAGCCTAGTTCTTTGATAATTGTGTGATTTTTTTTTTAATGGATTTGATTTCATATCAGCTTGGTTTTCATTTTGACTTCATTGATTTGTATATTTTTGAAAAATATTTCCTTAAGCTTGAACCCCTGTAGTCTAGGTTGAACTTTAGGGATAAGAGGTGATGATGATGATGATGAAGACGATGATTTTTTTCGGTTGTTCTATACCTGTGATTCTTAGAGAGGAAATGCATATACTCATCAAACACCTCCTTTCGTAAGTTTTTTGAGTGACAAGATTTTATCTTACAACCACAAACTGGACATGAAAATTTACCCTTTGTATGAAGACCTACAATATATAGATGTGGAATGTCTATGTCAATTATAATTATATATAAACTATATTAACTACTTCATATAATTAAATGCAATTAAAGTGGAAGTTAAAAATACAAACCACAAAATTGGGTTAACCCAAGGGCATCGTGTATTTTCCATACAACCATTGCATGGAATTGAAATTGCCTTTGTCGTATTGGTCTAGCTACGTCATACATAGTGATTCCATTCCATAACTTCAGTAGCTCATCTATAAGAGGTTCGATATATACATTCATATCTTTGACTTGGAACTTACCTAATTGATTTGAAGTACATATAAAATATATAATTATGAGAACCATTAATATATATAAACCATGCACAAGAGTAAAATAAAAAATATACAAATGAAATTAGGAAACATAATACGACAAATGATATGCCACAACTACATTAGAAATAAAACAGTTGTAGACACAAATTACCTGGAATAATCATCGACAACATTATGTGCTCCCTCTTTATTGAAAACCATGGAGGAATTTTATTGTTGATAACAAAAATAGGCCACACCATGTAAATGGATTTCATCTGTGAAAATGGATTAACACCATCTGCTGCCAAAGAAATCCTAAGATTACGTGGTTCTTCTTTAAAGTGAGGCCACTTTTTTTCCATATCTCTAAAAGCAGAACCATCTGCATGGATTCGGATAACATCATCTTGACTTCTGTTCTTGGCATTGTAATCCATAAATCACACTATGTTATTGCACCTGAACATTCATTGCAAACATGGAATGACGGGAATATAATGAAGAACCTTGTGAGGCACCTTTTCTGTTACTTGATCTGTTCGATATCTACTTATATGAAATTTTGGACATTCTGTTTCAAATTCATGTTGATTATAAATATATAAGATGGTCATTGGGGAATGCATGAATTACTTCATAATGCATTCCAATCTCTTTCATGATGGAAGATAAATGTCGATATGTGAGAGGTAAAATATTTGATGGTGGTAACAATAATTCAGCTATCTACATAAAAAAAACTTTATAATTAATGTAATAAATAAATAATATTAACGAAACACACTTCATTCGTATGATGATCAATAATGAATTAACAATAGAATTATTAGAGGAATACAAATAAAATTTATCACGATCGTATATATGTGATGGATTATTTTACATACCTTAGCTGCCTGTGTGATTGATATGTTTGAAACACCATTCATAACCTTCAATATCATTATCAACAATACAACAGAGAGAATATTTGTTTTGGAGCCTTCATAAAGGGGTTCATATGCCTTATCGAGAAGAGGTATATCGTTTTCATTATCAAAGTCATCAATATTTTCATTATCATTTTCATCGTCATCATCCATTTTAACATTAAATGAATCATGTATCAATGTATTTGTACCATCATCTTCAACTACGTTATCAGTATGATCATTCACTTATTCTCCATTAAACATAGATGCTCCATGATCCTCTGGACGATATGTCATAGGGTGTCTTTCCATTATAAGTACATGAAAACATCAATATATATGAGTTAATATAGGAAATATTAAAATAATTCATACATTTACCAAAGCAAAGAATATAAAAAACTTTATAATGCTAAACCTACAAATGGACGATATTGATTCTCCCTCTCAGCGTGTCCATGTTCCCTACAATGTTTTGTGGTTGTTGAGATCAATATTCTTCTGCTCTTAAATCCCCTACATTGAGTACATGGACAGTAACATTTTCCATCATCCTTTCGTTTCACTGCATCACATAGTCTAGCAAGCAATTGTCGATTGTGTTTGTTTGGATCAAGAATATTTCTATTTGACATTTTGTCACAAACTTTGTGAATGAGTACTATCGACAATCTTAGAACATCAAGTTCCATGCATCACAATTTTCTCAAATGGAGGTTTGTCGAAGAAAAAAAAAATTCCCGCAAACTGTCTGTCGAAGAATTTTTTTTTCCCGCAACCGCACGTTGAAGAATAAAACAATTCCTCAAACCATCCGTCGAGGAATAAATAATTTCCGCAAACCGTCCGTCACTTCTATAGAAAACATGTCAGAATGTTTAAAAATGTTTATATTTATAATTCGTTAGTCGTATAATATCCGATGATATGAACCTAGTTACCATTGGAAATATGGGTTTAAACTATTTGAAATATGTCTTTATATTATTTCAAAAAATAGCCCAAGGATGTCGAAAATCCGATGACTCATCCTCCAAATGTCATCGCAAATTCGAGACATTATTATCGGATATCCGACGACTCATCCTCCAAGTGTCATTGCAAATTCAACACACGTCTATCGCAAATTTGACACACTATTGTTGGATAACTGATGACTTAGCCTCCAACTGTCGTCACAAATTCAACACACGTATGTCGCAAATTCGACACACGTCCATCGCATATCCGACGACATAGCGTTGCAAAGTGTCGTCGAAAAACCTACACTAAGGACGTCAAAAATTCGATGATGATTAAAGAAATCAGAAGATACAATACTTTTCATCATTGCAAAATGACAAAAAATGTACTTTACATTGGATGTCGTCGGATTCAGTCATCGGATTTTGGGTTCAAATCCTGTTGTGGTGGGTGTGAAGGATTGGTAAATCATGACAATTTTGTGTCGCATGATTTTGGACATCACATAAAGCACATGTAGGAGGAGGACATTGTTCTATAAGGGTTTTAGGTGCCTTTCTCCTAATCTTCGTGGGAGGAGGGAGAGCAGAAATATCGGGATGAGTAGTCGGTTACGTACTAGGAGGGGGGTATGAAACCATTTCAATAGGTTGGAACGATGTCAACATGATCTGTGGTGTCAGGGGTGGGGTGGGTGGATCTAGTTACCACACGGGAATACCCAAAGTGAATCTCGGAAGGTTTAGAGTAGCCATGACTGGCTTACTCATGATGCCAGAAGGTGGAAAGAGGAAGGGGATTGTGTGTATGGGGGATGAACCCCAATAATTCCCCGAGGTCTACGGTTGGGGTTGCGACTGAGGTTGTGAAGAGGTCGGGATGTTACCCAATGTGATAGAACACAAATCTAATATGTCATTCGATGAAGGACGGGGTGGTAAGGACAAAAAGATGTACGTCAAAGGAGCATTGTTAAAGAGGCCTGGGCCAATGAAAAACATGGAAGGGATGAATACGTTGTTGATGGTAGTGTTGATTGTAGGAAGGACGTGATCCAGAGTGGTCGATCCTTTAGGATCACAATACATTAGTTGGTTGATAGTCACAATCTTCCCATCATGGGGGAACATCAAGAGTTGAAGGACAATAGAGGCAACAGATCACATTGCATACATATAACTACATCCAAGGAGGAGGATGTAATCAAGTTGGGAGTTGAAAAGATCAATGTCAATCAACACGGTTTTTATAGCTAACTCAACAAGGACATTCATGAGAACGCCTTGTGGTTGAGCAACACAACCATCGTCAGCTCGAAGGGTGGTGGTGGAAGGTGGAAGGGTTGGGGATCCAAGTTTCTGCCAAACAAAGGTTAACATAACATAGGTGGATTCCCCCTCATCGATGAATGACCAAATTTCAAATCGTGACTGGAACTTGGAAGGTGACGGATAATGGCATCCGAGTTTCTCCTTGATCCAAGTCGAAAGTGATCAATTGAGAATCAGAGGGATCGATAACAAAGATTTGTGTTTTGAAGGAAAAGTTTAGAGGACTTCCACAGTGGACATAGTAGAGGGATACTACGCCAAGTCATCGACTATACTATAGTTAAGCGCATCTCTGGCAGTGGGATTGTTTGCGACGTGACACAAAGGGAACCATAAGACTTTGGTAGTCCCGTCCATGAGGGGCATCGACAAATGTAAAGACATATCGAGAGCGGTATAGGTATATGTATTGAATGGATTAATCATTTCCATGGTGGAGCCATACTGGTTTCGTTGAGCCTGCAAGTTGACATCAAACTATAATGTCATAAGGTGATGGACACAAAGATCAATGGGTGGACTCATAAGAGTGGGTGCGAGGTTTTGTGGTACCAAGGGTTGGGTTGCAACTATTCCTTGATTTGGTAGGGGATTTTACACCACCATAGGTGGAGGACCTTGTGGTGCTGGGTTTGGCTGTGCTGGAGTGACCGCATTAGGGTCATACTAATTGTCAGCTTGTAACAAGTGGATAACATAGTTTATATGGGGGCACTGATGTGTATAATGGAGGTAAGTGTCACAAATGGTTAGTCCGCGACTGAGGGTTCTTCCCATGTATAGGGCGACATTAGGGGTTTTGCACAGGGGGATTGGCTTCGTTGTTATTCAGAGGGTTGGTTCGTTGGCAACCTCCTTGAGGTTGGTTGTTTCCACAGTTCCTACCTCTATGTCTTATTCCTTGCCCTTGTTTGTTATTGGGGGTAGGATGATTAGGGAGTTCCTGTTGAGCGTAGACTTGTCCTTAAGGAACAAGAGGATTCAAGGCCAGAGCAGGTGTAGGTTGCACATGTGGTGGGAGGTAGGAGAAGCTAGAGGGACTGTAAAGCCTATCGTCTGACCATTACACGCAGGTGCCAAGCAATTCGATCCATGAACATGAGGAACTGCTGCAAGAGACGCATATGAAGGTGTGGCTCTGGACTAAGCCGTTACACGTGAAAAATCATGGGAATAGCATGGTTTGGAAACAATAGGGGTGGTACCAAAATGAGGTGGCATCAAAGGAGAGGTCATGTATAGGTGAGGATGTTGAGTAATAGACCCAATGACTCCATCAATAGTATGGGATTCCCAGGGTGTATCTTGATGTGAGAAGCCAACAAGTGGTGCATTAGGTCTGATGGTATACAGATAACCCAACTAGGCGTAGATAAGATTAGATTGTTGTGCCTTGAGGATGGATTCCTCCTCAGTTTGTGGGTGATCAGATGCAACAACTTTGTAAATGGGGGGAAGTAATGTTTTAAGAAACCAATTTAGGAAAATCCTACTATCTAACTGGATTTCACAAAAGCTATGTCGACGAAGCCAATCATGGATATGATCCGTGATATTGGTAGCAGTGTTGATTCAACATGATAATAGGATTTCCATGTCCTCATCATAACAAACGAGTAACTAGAAGTACTGGAGAAACATCGAGGCTAATGAGGAAAAGTCAGGATAAGTGGCATAAGGAAATTCAATGTACCATTTGTCTGCAACAATTGTGAGTGTGCACTGGGATATCCGCAATCAGATAGAATCATCCATTATACTATTAGAGGATCACCATAAGTTGAATGACATAATGTGGTTTTGGGGGTCTTCTCTCACCTTTTCCTCAAAATTAAGGATGTCGAAAGGGAGTTTGGTAGGCATGGGAGGCCATAATGGGTCATGATGGATGGGGTCATTCGTCAATCATGAGAAATTAGGTAGGTTAATACTATCCATAAATGGTAGAATAGGACTGAGACTAAATCGAGGAGGGATAACAATGGTGCTGAGACAGGTGGGGATGTAGTTCCCATGTGAAAATGGGGGTTGGTATGGCTAACTTCTAACAATAGGAGTAGTCACTGGATGGTGTAAATAGCCATAATGGTGGTAGAAGGGCCAATCAACCCATGCATAAATGAAGGTACATTATGAACCAGGGTGGATGGAGTGGGGCCACCACTAGTGGGTAGCGTACCAACAATAGTGTGTGCGGTGGAGAGGGGCCCACTAGGACCAGAACCTATGGGTCCGGAAGAAGGGATATCCGATATAATGGGTGGAGAGTTCACGAGTCCACTATTAACCGCCCCCCTTGAAAGGGGTTATGAGGTGCACTGACCATGGGGCTAGATGGGGTTGTGAATAAGGTTGTTATCCACCTGAATGGAACCTCTCCGTCCGAGTGCCAACATCCCTCATGTTGGCACACAAAAGGACATCTATGGATTGAGGGTTGCCCAAAACACTATAGATGGGATTATTATGAACTACATTTATCATCCATCCAGCTGGTTATTTTTACCCTTTAGCTATGTCAAGTCATGTACGCTACTCTCTATATATGCAACTCGCGTGTTGTACGCGAGTATCGGTTGTTGCATCTCACGTAAAGATGTGTACACGGGTTACCCTTAGAACAACTCGCAGGTCATACGTGAGTTTCCAGTATTGATACCCGCGTACATCTACCTTTGACATTAAAAATAAAAATGCACGCTTACTTGAGATTAGTTAAGCACTTAACCTTAATCACCTTAACTGTCTTAACCTCCTCAACCTTCGAAACTACCTTATTTCACCAAGTATAAATACAGGCCTTGGGGAGGGTGTTAAACACATACACTTGGAGAGCAAAGTTATGATGGTGTAGTTTATACAGAAGTCTTTGGAGCAGTGGAACTCAGAATCCTTTGGTTGCAAAGGAGTCCTTGTCTCAGGTGTTGGGTTGTAATATGAACTCTTTCATTATTGTTAATAAAGAGAATCCTTCTTCCATATGTGTCTTGAATGTATCTCATATATTGTGGTTTGATAAATACTTATGTTTCAGCATTCTATATATGATTTATCTAACTTGTTTATATATATGTATCATCTTGTATTTGGAAGATTGACTCTTGACATGTGAAGTAGAAGCATCCCAGAAGGCTTTGGAGGAGAAGCAGAGTGGAAGAGGACAAGCTAGGATCAACCATCGTGTATCGGGTGAGTCTTTCCCATCCTCCTATTTCCTTTACTGCACTTTAGAGTGGATTTCCTGCAAGTTTCTTGAGTATGTTGGTAACCCCAGACCTTCGGTTATAAGGTGTTTATTCCTGTACAAGATGACAGCCAGAGTTCTGCTGCTCCAAAGACTTGTTGACAGCCTCAACCTGACCGTTTGCTTGCGGATAGTACAGAGAAGAATGCTCTTGTCTGAATCCGAGCATGGTAGTCAGTTCCATTATCATGTTATTTTGAAAATGACTACCATGGTCAGTGACAATCACTTTGGGTATACCAAACCGTGCAATAATATGATTGAATACAAAGAAAGCTGTTGTTTCCCCGTTGGCTATGAAAGTAGGCATTTCCTCTGCCCATTTCGTAAAATAGTCAACAGTGACAATGATGTATTTATGCCCCCCAGCCGAGGCTAGGTTGCATGTCATGTAATCAATCCACCATTTCATGAAGGGGCCTACCGAGACAACAGGAAATAATGGAGCAGGATGTGACCGCATTTTCTTGGTGTAAATCTGACATGGATGACAGTGTTTCACTGCTTCCACACAATCTTTAAATATTGTGGGCTAGAAATAACTGGCACGCAATATCTTCTGGGCCGTTTCTAACCCACATAAATGACCCCCACATGCTCCACTATGAGAATCATTTAGGACAATCTCCGCTTCCTCATGGGTAAGGCAACGACACAAAACAAAATCTACCCCTCGTCGATATAATGTATCTCCTATAATGAGGTAGTTCTTGGCATGAAGGCGTAATTTACGTCGTTCCTCCCATGAGGAAGCTACAGGGTACTTCAAAGTCTGGAGATATATAAGAATATCTCCATACCAACGATCAGAGGTGGATATCAAGAAGATGTGCTCATCTGGGAATGAGTCATCTTCAACCACTACATTTTCTTCAGTGGGAAATTCTACTATAAGTTCAACAAAAACTAAGGACTTCTTAGACTTAGCAGACTGCAAATCCAAGTCAAACTCTTGGAGAATGACTATCCATTTGTTAAATTCCACCCCAACAATCCATCGGGATAAAACTTATTGGAACGGATTCACGTTCACCACTACTATGGTGGTCCTCAATAAAATGTAGTGACATAACCTCTGCACAGCATAAATAGCTGCTAAGGCTAATTTCTCAATGTGGGAGTATCTAAGTTCAGGTCTGGCCAAAGCACGACTAAGATAATAAATGACATTCTCTACAAGCTTATCGTCCTCCTGGACTAGTACTACCCCAATGGTCGACTCCGACGCAGCCAGATATAATATAAAATCCCTAGAATAATTTGGTGGACGTAGTAAGGGTGCCGACAACAAAGCCTTTTTCAATGCCTCAAACACAAGTTGTGTGGTTTCATCCCATATAAACGGGGTGTCCTGTTTGAGCAGTCGCATGAAACCCTTAGTAATCTTGTCATAGTTAACAATAAAACGTTGAAGAAAATTAGACTTTCCTTGCAGGCTTTGAAGTTGCCTGAGAGAACGAGGAGGAGGCAGATTTACAATGGCCTCAACTTTCAAAGGATCCACCTGGATGCCTCTACTAGAGACAATGAATCCAAGCAATCTTCCTGACTTGACACAGAATACACACTTGTGGGGATTCAAGCGAATTTTATAATATCTGCATCTTTCAAATATCAACCGTAAATGATCTGGATGTTGGATCCTCTTACGAGAATGTGTGGGAAGATCATCAAGGTATGGTTCGACAATGGATTTAATGTCATGGAAAGCAAAGTTCATAGCCCATTGAAAGGTTTCCCCAACATTTTTCAATCCAAAGGGCATTTTCTTGTATGCGAAGGTACCCCAAGGACAAATGAAAGCAGTTTTATGTTGGTCTTCCGGTTTTATTTGAATTTGATTGTATTTGGAGAAACCATCCATAAACAAAAACACCTCACTTCCTGCACAAGCATCTATGATCTGGTCTATAAATGGTGTGGGATAGTTGTCCTTAGGACAGGCTTTATTGAGGTCTCTAAAGTCTGTACAAACGCGGATAGTCCCTTGCTTCTTATCAATAGGAACAGGGTTGGATACCCATTCTGTCAAAGCAATGGGATATATAAAACTAGCCTTCAACAACTTTTCAACTTCAGCTTTCACAGCCGCTGCTTTGCGCAGGTTAACAGGTCTTAACTTTTGTCGAACTGGCTTGGCATCAGGGTATGTTCGGATTTCATGTTCAACAATCGATGGATCTATGCCTGGCATCTCCTCATATGACCAGGCAAAGACATCGCGGAATTCCTTAAGAAGGGTAGTATAGATGGCAATCTCTTTAGGAGAGCAGTTTGCACCTATATATATGTTTTCCACGACATCAGGGTTTACAGAGATGTTAATAGGTATAGTGGCAGAAATATTTTCCATATTCCCCTCAGCAAACATTCCTTCCCTAGGCAAGGGATTGATAGGTATATCAACATCTTTTGACAGTCTCAAGTGAAACTCTTGGTTTTCTATTTTGCTTAGTTCTGGAAGAAAATAGGATCGATGATGAAGATCCTCACAAATCTTATCACGTCCACTCATGGCTTCTAGAATAGCTTCATTGGAAGGTAAAACCATGTCTAAACAATCTATAGAATGTGAAGAGTTTTCCACCCATACGGGCAAATAGACTTCTTCCAGATCTTCCGAGACTGTTAGAGGATCTGGAATGGGATCAACAGTGGCTTCAGTGATAGCTTGATAAGCGACCTCCACTGCTGATAAGGGAACTTTCGGTTCATGGGGGGTTGGGAGTACCCAAGGATCAGTCCTATCGACAATTGTAGCTATGGACCTCCCCACACTAGTAGAACCGATATAATTAACCGGGGCTGGAAGATCAAACGTGCCCATCAATGATGTGTACATTCCAACCCCCAAGCTCTGTGCAGTAGGTTTGACCTGATCAACCAATGGCACAGTGGACTCATTAGACTCTAAACAACCTTTTCGGGTAAAATCAAGTTGGTCAATAGTAATCAACTTGCCCTCATGTGGAAAAACCACTACACGAAGAACATCCGATGCAATAGCGAACATCACATAAGTCCAACTCCTTCCCAGAAGTAGATTGTAGTCCAAAGGAGCATCAATCACTTCTACTTCAATAGACACTGCTTTTTCTGCCAACTTAATTTCAAAATCCGGTAGGATACCATGCAGACGGAAGGATCTTCCATCAAAAGCAGTAAGCAAAGTGTTTGATGGGACCAGCTCTAGGGATCCAAGAGCTTTCCAACAGGTCAAGGACATAACACATGTAGAAGCACCCTCATCAACAACTACCCTTCCAATGGTCTTACCACCATGGACGACGTCTATTGATAAGGCTACATGGTAAGGCAGGAAAGCTTTAACATTAGATAAATGAAATTTCTCCATGAGACTCGAAGAGTCCATGCTGCCTAAAGCTGCTAAGAGGGCATCTCGCTGAGCGGGACAACTCTGTAACACCTCTAAAACTGACATTGCACACGGGGTTTGAGCTAAATATTCAACCATGGAGTAGTTTGAAGCAGCCCTAACATTAGGGTTATGCAAGGCCTTCTTGAAGACACCTTTCGGTATCTTCGGCATAGTTTCAGCAGGCTTCTCTGTTGTGAGAGGGTTAGAAGTTTCACCTACAGCTTTACCCTTCTCAAGAGTCTCTTTCTCATAATTTAAGTTCCTTGTCTGCAACAAAGTTGAAGATCAAACCATGTTGATATAGTTTGGGTTAGGGGTAGTTTGAGTGCCCCCTGCTATGTTAGAAGCTGAAGCAGAGTTCTGTCCTTGGGGAAAAGGATCCTTCAAGATAGCCGGTTGTTGAGCTTTAAGCAGCTTCTGGGCTTTATCCATAAGGGGAAAAAGGTGAGTAAGGTGGTCCTCATGGCACAACTTACACAAGAATTTGACCTTCTTCTTTTCTTTCTTGCCCCCATCAGCATTGTTCACGGGATTTTGCTTGTTTTGATTTCCCTCTCCCTTCTTTCCTTTCTTCTTCTTCCCATCGGGCTGCTGATTTCCCTTATGAGAGGTTTGTGCAAAAACATTCGCATTCTGGGGGGAGGGGGCAGCCTTTGCTGCCTCCACCATAGAATGCTTGACCGAAAACTGGTGAAGCTACTTAGCCAAAGATTCTATAGTGGGAGAGTTGACGGACCCAACCACACCATCGGTATGGGGTCCAGGCTTAGGCTTCTCCGCATCGTGCGTAGGCCTCGGTGCCTCAGGGATAATCTCATACAAGATCCCAGATTGTGAATAAATCAAATCCAGTTGCTGGGCCCTGAGAATGGCTTCTTCTTCATTCGTCACTCCCGAGGTGGATACATCCTTAGATATGTAGGGCAATAGGGATTTAAGGAACCACTCTAAAAGAAACTCAGGAGGGATAGTGGCTTTTATAAGGCTCTTTCACCTTCTTCACTCTTGGATGTGATCCGAGATGTGGGTAGCCTTATTTTTTTTGAAAGTAGACAACAAGTCCGTTCTGAAATCATATCGGACCAGAAGCTGAAAGTGGCTAAGAAATGCACTAGCCAAGTCCCAGAAACTACTGAAAGTAGCAGAAGAAAATTCAATACACCATTTTGCCGTAGTACCTGTCAAGGTTCTCTGGAACAGCCTCAACCAAACTGAATATTCATTCAACGAATTCAAAGAACACCATAAATGGAATGTGGTGGCATGAGCCCCAGGATCTTCACCAACTTTGCCTTCAAACTTAGGGATGTCCGATGGCAATTTGGTGGGAATAGGTGGCCACAAGGGGTCATGCCTCACTGGGTCATTCATAAATTTTGACAAATATAGCAAGTTTAAGGTTGCTAGGAATGGAAGTTTGGGTCGAACCGGGGAACTAAATGTGCCAGCCTGGGGATTAGAGGGACCTGCCCCCGAATGCCCATGGGTAAAAGTGGGGTTGCCCCTTGCCATTGATTGCAAAGTGGGAAGATTACTCTGAAACAGATTCCATCCGTAAGCCACAGGATTGTGTGTGGGACGTGCAGTGTAAGAAGTTCGGGTCGTCCCCATAGAAACAGGGGTTTGAAAGACAGAAGTCGGTATCCCTCCTCTGAACAATGAAAAGGGAGAGCTCGTAAACGGGACCGAAATCAGAGTTTGGAAATTTTGCCCATAAGAGGTACTATTCCCAAATTGCACTCCTACATAGGAAGGGGATGGGCCTACGTATGGAGAGGATGGGGGAATGTGCCCCCTATTCCAAGGAAATCCTTGAACAAACGCTGAGGATCCTACCGGACTGCTCTGGGTAGTATATGGAAAGGAAGAAGGAATAGTCGGTATACTGGGAATCCCAGTAACCATATCACCAGAAGTACCTGCTAGGTTTGAGTGAACCGGTGGTTGAACCACACGGTTCGCTGGAGTCAAAGGTGTAGAAGGTATACTAGATCTAGGGGCACTTACCGGGGGAAGTAGTACCCCTTCAACCAGAACGACTGAGGTGAACACAAAAGGACTTTCTTCCGCAAAAGACATGATCCTACCCATAGGGACACCTAATACAGGTGAATCAAAAGGTCTAACCTGAACGATCACAGGATCGTTTAAATCAGTCAAGGGTTTGTTAAAATTCCTTGCAAACTCATCAGTTTGCAATTCTTCTATCTCAACTGTATCAAGATCAAAATGGTTAGCTATAAGTTCTGGTTCACCTAGAACTTTACTTATCCCTACCGGTTCAAATGAACCGTCCGTGTCCAATCTCCGCCTTTGGGGTGGAGGTGGAGGCTCCAATGTGACGAGAGGAGGAAGGTTTCTCAACCTTCTTGACCTTATAAAAGGTTGGTCCTCCATGATTGAAAATTTTACAAATCACACCCTAAGGCCAACTAAACACAGGAAAAACCACAGAGCATACACTATAAAAATCCTAACGTCTCAAACAATCAAACAAGGGTAAAAGATGTACTTTCCCGAAGAAATCTGATGAACGATTACTTGGCGTCCTTGAAATGGTTCTTAGGCACAAGTGGAGGAATCACCCAACCGCCCTCCTACACTTACAACAAGGGTTACCTTCCAAGCCTGTTCAAGGTGAACCAGAAATAGCCTTCCGGTTTACCTAGGTATGAACCCTAAATGTCAAGAGACTAAAGGCTACCTTAGCTATACCGACAGTCTGGGGGGACAGTCACAATCCTGACTCGTACGCATGGGCAGGGTAGCTGAGCCCGAAACTCTGTCTAGGACAGAATCCCCAGATGCGTAAAAGTTCTGATTTACGTTTTGACAAGGAATCAAAGGGTTATCTCCTCAGTCCAAGCCTCCACGCGGCCTCGTGCTTGAATCCCGTTTGAGAGGAGCTTCCCAGATACAATCGATAAAGTCAAGGATTTACCTAAAGAAATGTCCACTACATCTAAATTTTAAAACTTATGGGAAGTTTACACTTCCTATCCCACAAGTCTAGCCTAAGCTAGTAGGTGAAAGGCCCCTAAAAACAAAAAATTACTAGCAAATTTTAATTATGCGTTGATTTTAAAGGGTTGTTTCTTACTCAGAAGGAAGTGGAGTGATGTACTTATGGTGTTTTTGACTCGATAAGAAATAAATAAAAGTAAAGGTGTATTTTTCAAAGCAAATTACCACTATTAAATCAAACTTCTTTTTCTTTTTTGTAAATATATATTGATGAACTAATGCAAACGATAAAAGAAACTAAGCCTATGTTTTTTGTAGTTTTTGAGATTATATTCTTAAATTGAAATGAACACTACTTATGCAAAAGCAAAATGCAAAAGTTTGACAATGTTTTCTTTTCACTTTTAAAAATGCTCAAACTCTACCATGCACCTAAAATGCACTATACTTGAGTAAAATTGGATCTAATCAACTGTATAAAACCAATAAACTGAAGTAAAACAGGCTAACAGAACCAAGAAACAACCAACAAAGGGAGACTAGGAACCCTAGATTGGGTGCACACAATGACAAAAATCACTGTAAACTCATAAAGGTAAGTGATAACCAACTACTATCAAAAGACAGACTGGAAAAAAAAATGCCCAAGACCCTGATCACTGATCTGGACAGAGACACTTCACCCTATAACCCAAACATGCCAAGCTACTTCAACATGCAAATAGGAAATAATCCAAGCAAAAGAAACCCAAGGGCTTTCGAAAAAGCACAAAGTGTGGTCACCAAAGGCCTTCAGACAAACAACACAGTATTCATAAAGAAAGCCAACTAACAAACAAGAATTACACAAAGAGAGGGACAAGCAAACCCAATCCTAAAAAATCCCTATTTCCAGGCTTGTACACGACTGTGTATAAGGGCAACTCGCGTATTGTACGCAACTGTCCAAGAGAGAAACCCGCGTATGAAGGCTTCTGTACATGACTGTGCAGAAGAGAAACCCACGTAAAGGTACACAATTTTTCTCAAAAACAAGAAAAATCCAGAAGACTTTCAAACACTGTGACAAGTATGAACCAGGATAAAAGACCACACACAAACTTCAAAGCAAACACTGGTCAGGGGTGACAGAAACAACCTACAGCAGTCTGGGTTCCCCAGTGGAATCACCAGTTCTATTGTACAGGAATAAACACCTTATAACTGAAGATCTGGGGTTACCAACATACTCAAGAAACTTGCAGGCAATCGACTCTAAAGTGCAGTAAAGGAAATAGGAGGATGGGAAAGACTCACTCGATACACGATGGTTGATCCTATCTTGTCCTCTTCCGCTCTGCTTCTCCTCCAAATCCTTCTGGGATGCTTCTCCTTCACCTGTCAAGAGTCAATATTCCAAATACAAGATGATACATATATATAAACAGGTTAGATAAATCATATACAGAATGCTGAAACATAAGTATTTATCAAACCACAATATATGAGATACATTCAAGACACATATGGAAGAAGGATTCTCTTTATTAACAATAATGAAAGAGTTCATATTACAACCCAACACTTGAGACAAGGACTCCTCTGCAACCAAAGGATTCTGAGTTCCGCTGCTCCAAAGACTTATGTATAAACTCCACTAGCATAACTTTGCTCTCCAAGTGTATGCGTTTAACACCCTCCCCAAGGCCTGTATTTATACTTGGTGAAATAAGGCAGTTTCGAAGGTTGAGGAGGTTGAGACAGTTAAGGTGATTAAGGTTAAGTGCTTAACTAATCTCAAGTAAGCGCGCGTTTTTATTTTTAATGTCAAAGGTAGATGTACGTGGGTATCAATACTGGAAAATCGTGTATGACCCATGAGTTGCTCTAAGGGTAACCCGCGTACACATCTATACGCGAGATGCAACAACCGATACTCACGTACAACACGCGAGTTGCATATATAGAGAGTAGCATACATGACTTGACATAGCTAAAGGGTAAAAATAACCAGCTGGATGGATGATAAATGTAGTTCATAATAAGCCCATGTATAGTGTTTTGGGCAACCCTCAATCCATAGATGTCCTTTTGTGTGCCAACATGAGGGATGTCGGCACTCGGACGGAGAGGTGCCATTCAGGTGGATAACAAAGGTGGGTTCAGATTGATAGGAAAATCAATTAGACTTAGATGCAGTGTATGGATGTGAAGGTGGTGAATGACGTCGAATATGGATACGAAGGTGGTGATTTAAGGAACTGAACTAAGGGATATTCCCCCTAAGTCTATGAGAGTAGCATGGTGGAGAAATGATGGCGTGATGGTGTTATGTGTAATGAATGTAGGCACAAGAGTGTCAAACATAAGCTCACAAATCCAACTACAGTCGGGTGTGCAGAAGAAGAGCGTAAAAATGGTGGCTCACAGGCCAAAAAGAAATCTCTAAAACCAAACTACAACAACATGTTACAACAGGTGATTCTACAACAAAGTGGCCATAAAACCAACAAGATACACTACCTATAAAGAGAATGAAACACTAACCTATGGGGTATAAGTTCAAGAAAACTCCTAGCTACAGGATGGAATCCCCTCACAAATTGTATCCTCTGCTAGGTGATGAAATCCCAGTCAAACAATACGAAATGGAAGAAAAATAGGTTAAGAGAATCCCACTACCGAGAGGGACCTCGGGTACAAGAGCCCTAAATAGACTTGCAACTAGGATACCTTGTTCATGACACATCTGGAGTGGTTTCCTAAAAATTCATCCCTTTGTTTTTCGACACCATATATGGTCCTCGACATGCACGAGGAGGACTATGAAGGGTTAGCCTTCAGTGCAGAATGGAGTGTGGTATTCCACCTTGACTTCTGAATCCCCTTCATTGTGGCATACTCTTGTAGAGTGGGGGGGCCTCTGATAGACTGGTTGTGACCATGTAAACAAGTACTAAGGGATTTTGGTACCCTAATAAACAACAACTATGTCTTAAATGTAAGTGACAAAGGGGTGTTATTTGGATTCCTATCCATAGTGTCCTAACTTAACTAAAATATTGTTTTGGTCCTCAAATGAGGTTACAATGTTGGTTGAGTTAAGTTAATTTTTAGGCTCAACTTGGGGTCATGAACCAAGCATTTTAATTTAGGGTGTGAGATGTGTGCACAAATGTTGTGTAATGTCTAAACCCCAATGATCTCATGGTCGAGACATAAATGAAGAAAAATAAGTAATAATAAATGATAGTAAATATTTTTCAAAACAACTAATTCTTCCAGAAAATAAAAAGTACACAAGTAAATGAGTGCACAAGGAACTTAAAAGGTTGTAGGAAACACACAGGGGGTCTCAACTACCAAGCTCGACTAAGGGGGATCACATATAAGGGAAATTGAACCACAAAATAGACCAAGGGGCTGTAAGCGATCAAATCTCAAAGGAAACAGTTGGGGAAGGGGTAGAACATAGACAAGGGGTTTGGAAAAGGGGCTCAAATATCGAAAAGGAATGCAAAAACTGCAGGTTGCACCTGTTGGTGGAACAAGTGCGATCGGGGTCGCACATAATTATAAAATAGTCGTGATCAGGAAGGAATATCAACAAAAATACTTAGGTTGCACAAAAAAGGGTTTTTGCGTGACAGGTCGCATAAAAATGGGCCACAGTAACGACTAGGATCGCTCTAGAATCCTAGACAAGTGCGATCCGATGTTTTGGTCAAGGTCGCACTTATCGGGGCAGAAGGTGTGACCTAGGTCCCACTTATCAGGAAAAGAGATGCAACCTGGGTTGCAGCTTTCTGTTGGATAGCTGTGATACAACCGTAATTGAGCATTTTTTTAGAAAAAAACTACCATCTTGGGCTGGCAGAGCAGGAACTAGGACAAGACTGGTTCGAATCTGCCACAAGGGGGTCATATCTGTGACAGTTGAAGGTGCCCAAGTAGATCAAATCAATAGAAAGACCTACAAAAACAAAGATATGAGGGGACTAAGACAGTGGAGTCTCCAAAACTGTAGTGGGGATTTATTCCCTACTTCGTGCAAACGAACCTACCCTAGACCAACCAAATCACAGAGTAGAGTTCATGGTGTGAGGGATTTCTCAAACTCGACTTGCAATAATAAGCAGTACAACAACACAAATATTTTTCTGTTTTATTTTATTTTATATATATATTTGTTCTAACTAATGAAAAAAATGAACACACATACCTTTCAATAACATGGGCTGCTGTAGCCATTTGAGGAAATGGTCCATTGGCTCCATGGTCTAGTTCTCCAGTCGTCTCCACTAACGGTTGTCAAAAAAGGGGGAATGGATCCAAGAGGGTATGATATGGAAAAAGGATGGGAATAATGAAAAAATGTTTCACATACACTGTGGAAAATGATATGGCAAAAGGATGGGAATAATGAAAAAATGTTTCACCAATTAAGGGTTTAAGTAATGCAAAAGTTGATGAAAAGTGTTTATGGGGAGACCTTCACAATGTATTTATAGGATGATCCAAGGTTTTTTGACTCATGGTAATTTATTGTGCATGGTATTTATCCATGGTTTTTGAACCATTCTCATTTTAGTTTTGTTTGGTCCTTTTTGGAGAGAGTGGGGATATATCACAATAAACAATCAACTTCCCTATATTTATGGTGGAAGGGATAATAATGTTTTGGACCATTTTTGGTGGAACTTTAGTTGTGAAGGTCAAAATGGAGGAAATAATGGCTGTATTATGATGTATAATTATGGTTTGGACCATAGAGAGCTAGGTGAACAATTTTTTGTTGTTAACAACAAAGAAAACTCATCTATTGTAAGAAGATCTTGAGATAAGTCTGCAAGCTGTGTGTGTAGAACATATATGTTCTAAATATTACTCATGCCAAAAGAAGAGAGTTTTGGGGTTTTTCCCATATGGGTCTCCACATTAAATATGTGTGTTTATGATGTTTATGTATCTTATGTATGAATCAAGTTTGTTGATCTTTATGAGTTTTTCACTATTTACGAGTTTGTCGCACTAATACTAATAGAATACTGTGGAATGCTGATAACAATGATGGTAGACATGCTTTATATCTCTATATTTATATGTTGTGTATGTGTCGACGGATCAACCTGCTGTACTTGTTTTGTATGTGTCGATGGTAGTCCATCCCTCTGTTTTGGACGAGTGGTTTGACAACGTTGTCATGAACAAATCCCATTCCATAATTGCAAAAGCTTGGTTCTTGCAGTCCCCATAGGTATCCCAGGTGAGACCTCACTTGCGTCACAGGTGTTGCTAACAGAGTTACACTCTATCAGGTAGGTGCCTTGGCCTTTGTTGGATGAGGAAGGAACACTAAACCTAGGTTAATTGAATAGATGCCAACAAATGGTTTTGTTGCTGAGGCTTGTTACCACCTAAGTTGTACTTAGTGGTTTTTTATCAAGTGAGCCTGGTGAACTGGACAAATATTTTTTGTTTGGACTTCAAAAGACCTTTAGAAGCGCTTCTGGGAAGTTCTTGTTGTACTATATCACATGTTCATACCCCATGGGGGAATTGTAATAAATGTTCTAGCATGATAGTGTCTGTAAAAGACTCGGTCTCTTAGACTTTATTTGTCAATCCAATCAGCCCAGGGGGTTTTTTCCCTTGCTTATTATTGGTTGTTGAATAAACGACTGATAATTTCTGAGTTTTTCACTCCATACCTCCAAAGTTGGGGTGGTCGGCTTGGAATTTAGGCCTATTGAGGTTATTAGAGTCTATGTGTCAATGTATAAACATGCCAGGCATCATGGTTGAGTCATATGAACATGTCTAAGTCCCCGTAGGTTTTTCAATTTTTTAATTTTTTTAAAATTTTTTTAGTGTTTTTTTATTAAAATTTAATTTTTCCAAAACTTAGGCTATTTTTTAATAGTTTAATTGGAAAAATTGGTTTTGTAATAAAATTGGGCCAAATAATCAGTTTTAGTCATGTAGGTGCTCATTTTCAAGCTAAGAGAACCATGTAAACCCATGGACCCACTTTTTTTAGGTTTTGAGTGATTTTCCATCACTCAGGTCAAAAAACCCCAAAAAATGAATTATTGATTATTTTAATTAATAAATTGATGAATAATGGAGCAAATCCAAAATCCTAGATCACTGGATTCTCAGCTGATTTGATTGAAATCAGTCATATCTGAGCCAGATTGACTAGATCTGACAAATCCTTGACTGAAGGAGGTGATCTGGACAGATCCAGAGTTGAACTTCAACATCCTTTATGGGGAATTGTGCCATCTCTCTCCCCTCCACATGTGTGGGCTCTCCTGGAAGCTCTGTGGATTGATGTGTCAGTCTGTGGGTTGATGTGTCAGCTCAATCATCCCCTTGATTGATAAGTAGGCTCTATTCAGCTTCAGATCGACATTGATGGACTCTCCTTCAGCTGCAGTGGTCTGTCTCCTTGGGATTTGCACCCCCCTGGGATGGATCTCCTATTTTTTGTATAAATAAAGCTTAGGCTGCCTCTTTCAAGCTACTTAGAATTGGGATTGAGGTGCTGTTTCTCTTGTACTGTGTTATTGTTTATTATTCTAGAATAAAGAAGCTTTGGAGGCAAGATCTATGGTGTAATGATCTTCATGTGTGGATGGTGATTGTCAAATGCTTATGAGGTATAATCTGTGTTATTTATCATTTCTTTTGTTGGTTAATTGTTGGACTTGAAGGAGAGAGCTCCCTCCTGTTAGGGTAAGAGTTTATTCTAGTTTTATTTATGCTCTTAATGTTTGCTTGTTTCAGATCTATTGGAGTTGCATGTATTTTAAGTTTAATTGCATGCTTTCCAATTATCTTTTCCAGCAGCACCTATGTTTTAACCATCTATTTGTGCAAGGATTTCTAAGTTACAGGTGATATCGCTTGTAGAATAGGTTGATCTGGTTTGAATCTTCCTCATATTCAATATCTTTTGAATGACACAGTCCCTTGGTGTTCCACCAAAGAAGACTCCAAAGCCCAACATTCCCAAGCTTCCAACACTCTTTTTCTCTCTTTCTCCTTCAAAAAATCAATTCTCTTACCTAGTTACTGTGTTCGAAAGCTTTGTTATCATTTGGATCTGTTATATTAAAGTAAAATTTACATAGATATACTATTTTAAATCTCATAGTCTAGATCTCATTTCTGAAAAGTATCATTAAGCATTCTATATCTAGCATAACAAAATCGTCCGTTTTGCATGGGAAGTTAAAGAAAATCAGTAGGTTGCATGCTCTAGATTTCCTTTTCTGTTTTAAAAAATATTAAATGCAGCAATCAGTGCATATATCATTTCCTGCACAAACAGCAAGCCAATATCCCAAGGAAATCTTGCTTTCCTTGGTTCCTTTTTCACCTGTTTAGCTAGTTTTAACTTAGTCTTTTTTGAGTTAAGGAAGGATGACCCAAAGGTACTCTTAAAGTGATTTTGGGCATATTTTATTCTAACATGCTTGCTGGTTTTTAGCAGGTGTAACAGAAGAGAAAATAAGATGCTGTTCGAAAGTGGCCTCAGGAGCATTCAAATCCCCCCAGGGGTCTCCCCTTTCACCAAAATTTAAAATTTTTGGAAAGTTGTAAGATCTTGGTTTCATCCCATATAAGGACCAAGAGGTTTCTGATATTTCCGTTTGTTGATATTGTAACCAATAATAATAAAATATTTTTTTTTTGAGTAGGCTCTTTCGAGCCCGCTCCCCATCCCCCCAGGGGGGATCTGCATCCGTTTCACTTTTTTGCATTCTTCCCTTTTTCTACTCTAGTTTAGTGCTGACATGTAGGATTGTAGAATTTGATATAATTTTGCATTATTCCATATTTTAATTTCAAAAGTAATCATACTACTTACCCCACGACTTCCCGATTGACCCGCAAGGGGAAAGAGATGCGTGGTAGGACTAATTAGAAAACCGTTGTTGTGTATATTTGATTCCATTTTCATTAATGGTTTCATTAGTCATAATAAAATAAACCCCTCATTGATTCCCCAATTGAGGTCGACTTGGATTGAAATAGATTCTTGGAGGGTTTTCTTTTTAACAAGAACACCTATTTTAAAATTTACTAAAAATAACAAAGACTCCAGTGTGTATGCTTTGTACTTGGATACGGTTCATCCGATCAGTCAAGCTACATCAAAAGCACTTGAGTGACTAGAATAATTAGGATTCACTCTCCCCAAATTGACAAACCATTAGGTGAAAATCCAACGCCTCGATCAAACCATTACGGTGGAAAAATACCCAAAGGAAGCGGGAACTCCTGAAAAGTGACCTCGAGGCACCGATATCTGTTACACCTTCAGGTGCATTATGAACAACAGTCTTAGAGAATCCATTCAGCCCACATATTCCTTGCGGGTAGCAGTGATGGTTTAGTTTTGTTCATACTTCAAGTACCCCCTGGGTATATCCGGAGTCCCCTTGCCTAAGTTAAATTACTCATCTTCTTACATTAATTTAAAATTAACCAAGATACAATTGCACAACATTCATTCCAGCACTTGCAAGCACTCTTAATTTTTTTTCGACTCCATCTTCAAGGCACTGGTCAACTATTTATTTCTTTCAATCTATATGTGATTGGGTGTCATTTTTGTGCTTGCTTGTGATTATCTCATCATGTTATCTGTTTTTTACAATTGTTAAATCGAAACTCCTAAAAAAATTACTCTTTAATACCATCATCATACTAAATAATTTTTCTTAGTAACTTAATAGGCTCTACCCCCCTTGGCTTTGTTAGGATTTGAGCCTAAACGGAGGAGTCAAGAACAAGGTGACAGCCTTGACTCGAGACTTTCCCCCAAGGACACACCGAGTGGCTTGAAGATTGCTGCCATGTAACCCAGGTGTGTGAAAGGCGACAACTCTTTTTGGCACCGTTGCCGGGGATAAATCTTTTTATTCCTGAGTACGACTTAGCTTAGATTTTTTCTAAACAACTAAAAAGATAGAAATTTTAGATTAATCTAGTCTTTAAAAAACATAAAAATTAAAACTCGATCCATCTGGCGACTCCACTGTCTAACATCCCTCCAAGAATTTCTACCTGAAGAAGCCACCATCAATTATTCAATCCTCTCCCTGATTCTGAAAGGTTTATTAGGGAAATATTGAATAGGCAGACTTCTCGTAGAAACCTTGAAAATTTAGGAGACCAATCCCTCTCATATATCCATCACATTTTTGTAAAGATTCATGTTCACCATGTTATATTTTTATCATTCAAGCTAGCATTATGATCTTCGGATCTTTAACTGAGAGAATAACATGCACAACAATAAAACACAAGAGACAAGAGACACACAGAATTTTCCTTAGGGAAACCATAAAGAAGAAAACCCCACAACTTCCTCGGAGATAGAATCAACACCAAAAGTAAAACATGAAAACATAAAGATGATCTCTTGACAGTAGTAGTCTCTCTCTTGTCCTGAAAACTTCTCCTCTCACTCGTGTGCCCCAATGAGTGAGTGTGTGTGTGATAAATAGAGAGGCTCACTCTATATTTATATTCTTTTGTTCACTTGAAACCCACTCCAACATGTCGGCCTCACTTAACAATTACTTACTAGAGCCGACATCTCTAGGAGTTTCTAATAACCCTAGTGCCCCACAACTTGTGGGACTTTGCCTCCTCTGACCAACAGGAGGGTAACACAACGGTGGGGACTATTGCCCTGACTTACAATGACTCACCTAGGGTTGAATTCTCTAGGATAGTCTAATAACCCTAGTGCCCCATAACTGTGGGGACTTTAACCCTTGACCAATAGGAGGGTTACCCATAATGACTTGACATGACTTGTTACATTATAGAAACTACCGATAGGAACATCGGGGCATGACATGAATCAAATACATTACAGACACATCCCGAAATAAACATCGGGGTATAATACATAAGATATACGGATGAATACATTTCAAAGTTACAAATACATCAACACTCCCTCTTAACTAGGAAGGTATTCTATCGACACAATTTATCAGCACAAGTCTTCTTCTCTGTATCATCTGGATCATCATTGAGTTCTCGTCATCTTCATCTTCAATTCATCTTCATCTGGATCTAGATCATTACTTGATCTGGATCATCATCACTGGATCTAGATCATCACTCGATCTGGATCATCATCACTAGATCTGGATCATCACTCGATCTAGATCATCACTAGATTTGGATCATCATCACTAGATCTGGATCATCACTAGACATCATCATCACTGGGCATCATCACTGGATCTAGATCATCACGGCTGGATCATCATCACTGGATCATCACGGGTGCTATCTCATGATTCTTCTCGTCATAGGAAGTTCTACCGAGCCAACCCTTTTTCATGCTGGTTGTAGGCCTAGCCTCCATGTAGGTCTTCTTCAGCACTTATATCTGACATCAAGTCAAAGTGGCCCTCCCAACACTTGTATCTGACCTACTCGTCAGAAAGGCATGCCCAACACTCACATATGATCATGTAGGAACCAATCCTATAATCACATCAGAAAGGCCCAACACTCACATTTAGCCATGCAGGAACACATCCTGCAACCATGCTAAAAAGGCTCTGCTCTTCCACCCATTTGGGAACACATCCTGCAACCATGATGAAAGAGATTTGTACTTACATCCACACATGCGGGAACAAATCCTGCAACCATGATGGAAGGGCTCTGCACTTACATTCACCCATGTGGGAACACATCCTGCAACCATGATGAAAGGGCTCTACACTTAGATTCACCCATGTGGGAACACATCCTACAACCATGATGGAAGGGATCTGCACTTACATCCACCCATGAGGGAACACATCCTGCAACCATGATGGAAGGGCTCTGCACTTACATCCACCCATGCGGGAACACATCCTGCAACCATGATGGAAAGGCTCTGCACTTACATCCACCCATGTGGGAACACATCCTGCAACCATGATGGAAAGGCTCTCAACCCTAGGTTGAGGGTTCCTGGTAACTGACCAGGTGCCTCCATTCTCCAAGAGAATGGCAACAACCCTTATATCTGATCAAGTGGGAACACATCCCTCAATCACATCAAAATGGCCATGCGTTCACATCTGATCATGTAGGAACAAATAATACAGTCATATCAGAATGGCCCTCAGTCCTAGACCAAGTATTCCAGGTACCTCACCAGGCAGCTCCATTCCAAGAATGGAAATAGACCTTATATCTAATCATGTAGGAACCAATCCTACAGTCATATTAGAATGGCTTAGCACTCATATATGACATGGAAGGAACCAATCCTCTCACCATGACAGAATGGCTCAGCCCTTACATCTGACCGTGGAAGGAACCAATCCTCTCACCATGTCAGAATGGCTCACAAATTCAACACTCATATCTGACATGGAAGGAACCAATACTTTCACCATGACAGAATGTCTCAACCCTTACATCTGACCATGGAAGGAACCAATCCTCTCACCATGTCAGAATGGCTATGGGTCTCATCATTTACCATTGGAGGAAACCTCGATCTAGAGAACACCAAGCTTCTCCCTGAAGTACTTGAACTTCACCCTAGCCCATGGCTTCATCAATACATTAGCTATTTGTTCCTCCGTCGCAACATACTAGAACTTCATTGCTCCTCTATGCACCATATCCCTGATATAGTGATACTTGATCTCGATATGCTTTGACTTGTCATGAAACACTGGATTCTCTGACAACTTCACGCAATTCTGGTTGTCACAATGTATACAAGTAGCATCCAACTGGAGATCAAATAAATCAGACAATAGCTTCCTCAGCCATACTGCCTCACAACTACCTAAACAAGCTGCAACATACTCTGCTTCAGCTATACTCAGTGCCACACAGGATTGCTTCCTACTAAAACCAAGAGATCACACCTGATCCCATATTGAAGCAACACCCTGAAGTGCTCTTCCTATTGATGGCACTGCCTGCCCAATATGAATCAACATAACCCTCCAGGTTAATCTTCTGATTTGCATCATACTTGAGCCCATAATCAACTGTACCCTTCAGGTACCTCATTGCATGCTTTGCAACCATCAAGTGAACATGTCTCAATGTGTTCACAACAAAGCAAATATCTGGTCTTGTATTTGTCAGGTACATCAAGGAACCAATCATTTGACGATACATCATAGCATCAACCGTCTCTAGAGAAGCAACACTCAATAGTTTCAGGTTCGATGCCATAGGTGTGGTCATCGCCTTACAGTCCATCATCCTAAACCTCTTCAGGATCTTTATTGCATACTTCCCTTGTCCACACCTCCATGCCTAGAACATAGTGCATCGACACATAACAAGAGCATCACTGGTCTTCCGCCTTCAACCTTGAAGCAAAGGTTGGAATCCAGTTTACTCTCAGTAAAGACTAGAGTCATCAGTAATCTATCCATCATGTCATACCATGTCGAACCTCAAGATATTCTATAGTCACTCCCTCTGAAGCGAAGCATCATACTCCCTCTATCTTCCATACTCTATGTACTAAAACATTCTGTACTGGAGTGACAAGTAGCTTCTTATGCTACTAATATTCTATGTATACATCTAGTGTATAAATTTCATCTTCAACCTTGTAGCAAAGGTTAAGATCTTCATCAAGCTCATCATGTATGTGTTATCCCATGGGTGTCTTCTGAACTTGTACAAGGCCTTCTTTTATTTGCACACATGATTTTGCCTGTCATGTGTCTCAACTCCCACTAGCTTCAAATGTCTCTTTGTAGTCTATGCCTTGTATCCCACGATGTTTCCATCTACTGCATGATGCAACTACGAACTTTCCTTCATGTATCGATACTGCATCCTAGACATCATTTTTCTTGAACTGGTCTTCCCTTTCTTCTTGGTTACTTCTTCATGGCTGGAAGGTTCTGCATCAATGATGTCGCTGCATTCGTCATATTATTCTTCATTTTGAAATGTCATCACTTGTTCTTCGGAACAAGTCTCATTCTTCTTTTCTTGTAGGCAATTATGTATGCGATCTTTCCTACAAGTCAAATTCATTTGCATGGTTAGAGACATTTCATAAGGAATATTCATAATGGAAAATTCTTATGCATAAATATATGATCATGAAACTACTTTAGCCAATACAACATTCATCCATATCTCACGAAAACTTTTCTAGATGCCTTCCATCTCTACCAGGACAACATTGAGATTGTGCACTAATCCAATATGTCAGCAAAGAGGTTTCATTCTAGATAAGTATAAATGGAGAGTTGTATAGCACCATGAGCTACTTACCCATTACATGCATATTAGTAGTATATTGTCATTAATGCAAACATTCTATCATGCATAATACATTAACTGAATATAGACAAATGCATAACAAAAACAATATCATGAAATGACAATTGAATACTTATCTTTATTTGTTTCATGGGTAGACTCCTTCTTGAGCCTTTAGCTTCATCATATTCTTCATTCATCATTTCTTATCAAAATGTTAAGATGGATAAGAGTTTCTTCAAGAATTGAGTTCTTCGTATTCCTCATCGCTTGAGGGAACTTCTTTGGATGGTGAGATCTTGATCTTCAGTTGCTCACATCTTCTCTTCTCTTACGAGTCGAGCTTCTTCTTCTTCCCAGAGTTTGCTGAAAGTAATCACTTATTCCTCACATGAATGAATTCCATGATCCTGGGATGCCATTCAAGGTGGCTATCACCACTTCTGGATTCTTCACTTCTTCTTTTACCTCTTCAATTTGTTCTTTGATTTAAGAGACCCTTGTAAACTATGACTATATGGTTTCTGCATTCTGGATCTTCACATTCTTCAACTGGTTTCTTAAGGTCATCTTTCAATGTATGTTATTTACTTCAAATAGTTTGGTCAAGGAATTAAACATCTCTTTCGGTGTCTTTAGGGAAGACACTTGTGGTACAATGTGATCCGTGATTGAATCAACAATGATCTTCTTGGCCTTGACCAAGTTCTTCTGGTGAAAGGCTTTTAGCCTCATCTCCCTCTGGAACTGAAACCTCTCTACTCATGTAGGTGTCCAATTCATTTTCTTCAGCGAGATCAAATACGTCCATGCTTGGAATTTGTAAACTTCACCAAGCTTAGCATCAAGCTGATGTGATAGATCACTTTGAAATGAGAACCTCAAATGCAAATAGCAAAAGATTACATCTTACCGATTTGAGGTGTCCGTCCTGGTTCCGAAGCTGGCTGATCTAGGTTTTGTCAGAGAAACCCTAATTTTCAAGAATTGGAATCTTTCAGATCTAATTGTATAGAAAAATATATCTCTTCAAGTTGAGCTGTCCAATGTACTCCTTTTCTGAAAATAGTGGAGGGAAGCTCCTAGAACAGGAAGCCCTAGTTTTCCAATTTCTTTTGCAGAAATTCCTGTTACTGTTTCTGTGGTATCTACGACATTACTACTCCTATATGTATGAACCTTCACATCGAGGTATCCTTGCATGTCCCTGATCCAACACCATAGGTTTCATCAGAATTGGGTTCACCAATTGGGACTTATGATCATTTTACCAAGGTGACCTGTTACAGGACTTTTCAGAACAATGAAGTTGTACGGATTGACACAGTGTCACTAGTTCATCTTCTAAGTCTAAAACTAGGACCACAGAAATTACATTCCATTCCCTTTTTGGAACATCTTCAGAAATTTCATTTGGACCTTTGTAGCCCAAGATATAGCAATTCTCCCCAGGTGTCCTGTTTAGGGATGAATTCTGGAAGAGGCTGGAACCCTAACATGGAGGGATAATATCTCCTAGAATATAGTGAATCTGAGGCTTAATTTCAGATACAGTGTAAATAAATATTTTATCTTTGGCCTTTGAAATTTTTAGCTTTTGATCCTTCGCCAATCACAGGATATAGCGAATGTACCAAAACGTAGCAGTTTTAGTGTTTAGGGTTTTTCTAGCTTGGGGTCAAACTAGGGTTTGACTTTCCTGGAGTTTTACCCAACCAAAAAACTTGATCCATGTCTCTAAACTTAGATTTTGATGAGGAGAGAAATCCTACGCCAGGCTCACTCAAAAATTCCTCTTCTGTAGAAAGCCCTAATTTCCCGCACTGAAAACTGAAAATGCTCGGAATGGAATTCCGCTTCGACAGAAAGATGCGCCCTTCAATGGAGAGTCAACCTAGCATACTTTTGTCAATGGATTGTGGAGAGAGACCCAAAAAGTAAGAATCCCTAGCTTTTGTAGCCGCAAAATGTCTTCTTCTCAAGTTAGCTCTGATACCATGTTAGATTTTTATCATTCAAGCTAGCATTATGATCTTAGGATCTTTAATTGAGAGAATAACATGCACAGCAATAAAACACAAGAGACAAGAGACACACAAAATTTTCCTCAGGGAAACCATAAAGGAGAAAACCCCACAAATTCCTCAGAGATAGAATCAACACCAAAAGTAAAACTCGAAAACATAAAGATGATCTCCTGACAGCAGCAGTCTCTCTCTTGTCCCAACAACTTCTCCTCTCACTCATGCGCCCCAATGAGTGAGTGTGTGTGTGATAAATAGAGAGGCTCACTCTCTATTTATATTATTTCATTCTCTTGAAACCCACTCCAACATGTCGTCCACACTTAACAATTACTTACTAGAGCCGACATCTCTAGGAGTGTCTAATAACCCTAGTGCCCCACAACTTGTGGGGACTTTGCCTCCTCCGACCAACATGAGGGTAACACAATAGTGGGGAATATTGCCCCAACTTATAATGACTCACCTAGGGTTGACTTCTCTAGGATATTCTAATAACCCTAGTGCCTCATAACTGTGGGGACTTTAACCCTTGACCAATAGGAGGGTTACCCATAATGAATTAACATGACTTGTTACATTGTAGAAACTCTCGATAGGAACATCGGGGCATGACATGAGTCAAATACATTACAGACACATCCCAGAATAAACATCGGGGTATAATACATAATATATACTGATGAATACATTCCGAAGTTACAAATACATCAACACACCAATCTCAAAAAATGATGTAGTCTTCAGGCAATAATGCCATCACTGCCAAGTCTCACCTTCGAAGGTTTGAAAAGCACTTGGTTAGTTATTGCAATGATGCTACCCATGACCATGACGATGTCAAAATGAAGCTCTTTTCTTTATCCTTAGAAGATGATGCTGAAGAATTGAACCTCGACCTAGATGATGATTCATATAAAACTCTTAGTGAATTCCTAGAGGGTTTTAAGAAGAAATGGGGAGAAAAGAAAGAACCAAGACATCTGCTTGCTGCCCTTCATAACATTAAGAAGATGGGGAATGAAACCATGGATGAATTTAACACTAAGTTCAAGTGTGTGGTTGCGGAACTCCCTAAATAAATCAAGCCAAAGGATGCCTCCATCCTCATATCTTACATCAAAGCTTTCATTGGTGATTTGAGGTACCAGTTAAGAGATAAAGAGCCGACCGATCTAAAAAATGCTCAGGAATTGGCCGAGAAAATAGAAAAGAATATGCAGTCTTTAGGCAAATCCAACATTCCAGGTTACACTAGGGGAAACACTTCATACAACAAAGAAAAGGGAAAATCCGTTGAATCAGAAGAAAAGGGAGCCTCTAAAGATCCCATGGAAAAGGTAACAGACATGATAAAAGACTTGGTTACTTGTCAAAACCAACTTATGGCAAATCAGTCTGCACAACTAAATCATATGAACAATGTAATAATCACAATGGAAAGAAATAATGGACCTAGGAAATTTTAGCCTAGGAAGAATCAGATGTATCAAAAGAAGTTTTCTCAGTAAGAGACTAGGATTCCAAACCAGTTAGACTTAGATAACATGGTAGAACAAGTAATTCCATGGTGTAGACCCTGTGAACAATTCCACTAAGAAAGCACTTGTTATGTTGCAAATCAAGTCATGGAACATGGACTTCCCGAGGTTAGTAGTCAGGAAACAACTTCAAGCAAGCCTGATCATATATACATGGTAGGCCAGGTCTACCCTTTGTCACCAGCTAAACAGTACAAACCTAAGGATGAAACCATTGCAGAATCTTATAGTGAAACTTATTATGAAAACTGTAATGTACATGATGGGACTCCTACGTGTTCTCCATATAATGATGACAGTCTGGAAGGTTTACTGCCTTGTGACCTTTTCTATGAAGAAGATGAGTATGAAAATGAGGACAAGTATAACTTGGAGCATGATACAAGTGACAAAGACTCCGTTATCCTCGACAAAGATGTTGATGAGGAGTCCTAGAAATTCATGGAAAATCTAGTTTATGACATGAATAAAGAGGAAAATAATGAACCAAAAACTTTTGATGGTTTTGTTGATTTTTCTATCTATGGCATATCTAAAGGAGAGAGCATGGACCATGTGGCCTTGGGAAAATTTGATATGAAAAAGGAGCATGCAGTTTATCCACATGGTCAATCTGAGACATATATCAGTATCAGTAATGAAGACAAAGAGAACTTGATATCAGCAATGGGGAATCCATCACATCTAACATAGATGATGGTGATGACTATTGGGATTTTTGTGGATATCTTATTAAGAATCCTATCTATGCTATATCCAGCAAGGGGAGTGTCTATTTAGAAATTTGTGGAAGTCCAATATACTATACTTCCATAGAGGGAAGCATGGATTTGGAGACCTTGGAAAAACCTAGTATGGAAAAGCAGCATTCAAAACTCGTATATGATCATTCAGAGTCATATCATGCAGAGCTGAACAAAGGTATCAATAATGAAGACATGGAGAAGCAGTGTTGTGAAAAGACAGATGTGATGCAGTTAGTAGAATATCAGTCTCAGCTATCATCTTCACATATAGATTTTCCTCATGATTTGGAGTCGCTTGGGGCTTATATAGTGAATTATCATTTGGTAAGCCTTGATGATCAGTATGATGGTGTAGTCAATCTGCCTCATCATTTCGATTTGTACATCAACCATGTCCAGTCATGGATAGAAGCATCCTGCGCAAGCACTTACCACTTTGGGATGAAGTTTGATGTCATTATTCATGCCTATGATTTTCCATCCATCTTGCCTCTTCCGGATCATCACGTAGGTTTGCATTTTCTGAATAAAGTATCTTTACTTTGGCTGGTAACCAAAGACAAGGAAATTTTTTTTATGTTAATAAAATGCTTAGGTGGTTACATTGGATTTCTGATTACACTTAACCCTTTTTATATCATGCTTAGAGTAGGAAAATAAGCTCCTTGAAAAATAACATTTACTTTCTGCTTTTTTTTTGTTGTACTTAGCTATAATCAAACTTTTTTTTATTAGTCAGTTACATTTATTTTGCTTAAATAAATCAGCTTAATGGTTCATTTGGTTTTTTATGTAAAGCTTGTGCTACTGAGGTTTTCTTGTCAAGTTGAGATGTTTATACAGGGTGTATAAACCAGAGATTCCGGTGTTCTCGTATCCTCTCCTTGCCCTATGACCAGATCGAGCACACATCCCGCAGTTGGAGCCAGAATGTTACCACCTAAGTTGTACTTAGTGGTTTTTTATCAAGTGAGCCTGGTGAGCTAGACAAAGATTTTTTGTTCATACTTCATAAGACCTTCGGAAGCGCTTTTGGGAAGCTCTTGTTGTACTATATGACATGTTCATACCCCATGGGGGAATTGTAATAAATGTTCTAACATGATAGTGTCTGTAAAAGACTCGGTCTGTTAGACTTTATTTGTCAATACAATCAGCCCAGGGTGTTTTTTCCCTTGGTTATTATTGGTTGTTGAATAATCAACTGATAATTTCTGAGTTTTTCACTCCATACCTCCAAAGTTGGGGTGGTCGGCTTGGCATTTAGGCCTATTGAGGTTATTAGAGTCTATGTGTCAATGTATAAACATTCTAGGCATCATGGTCGAGTCATATGAACATGTCTAAGTCCCCCTATGTTTTTCAATTTTTTTAATTTTTTCAGTGTTTTTTATTAAAATTTAATTTTTCCAAAACTTAGGCTATTTTTTAATAGTTTAATTGGAAAAATTGGTTTTGTAATAAAAGTGGGCCAAATAATTAGTTTCATTCATGTAGGTGCTCATTTTCAAGATAAGAGCACCATGTAAACCCATGGACCCACGTTTTTTCAGGTTTTGAGTGATTTTCCATCACTCAGGTTAGAAAACCCCAAAAAATGAATTATTGATTGTTTTAATTAATAAATTGATGAATAATGGAGCAAATCCAAAATCCTAGATCAGTGGATTCTCAGTCGATTTGATTGAAATCAGTCATATCTAAGCCATATTGACTGGATCTGACAAATCCTTGACTGAAGGAGGCAATCTGGACAGATCCAGAGTTGAACTTCATCATCCTTTATGGGGAATTGCGCCCTCTCTCTCTCCTCCACATGTGTGGGCTCTCCTAGAAGCTCTATGGATTGATGTGTCAGTTTGTGAGTTGATGTGTCAGCTCAATCAGCCCCCCGATTGACAAGTAGTCTTAGTTCAGCTTCAGATTGGCATTGATAGACTCTCCTTCAGCTGCAGTGGTCTGTCTCCTTGGGATTTGCACCCCCTAGGATGGATCTCCTATTTTTTGTATAATTAAAGCTCAGGCTGCCTCTTCCAAGCTAGTTAGAATTGGGATTGAGGTGCTATTGCTCTTGTACTATGTTATTGTTTATTATTCTGGAATAAAGAAGCTTTGGAGGAAATATCTATGGTGTAATGCTCTTCATGTGTGGATGGTGATTGTCAAATTCTTATGAGGTATAATCTGTGTTATTTATCATTGCTTTTGCTGGTTAATTGTTGGCCTTGAAGGAGAGAGCTCCCTCCTGTTAGGGTAAGAGTTTATTCTAGATTGATTTATGCTCTTATTGTTTGCTTGTTTCATATCTATTAGAGTTGCATGTATTTTAAGTTTAATTGCATGCTTTCTAATTATCTTTTCTAGCAACACCTATGTTTTAACCATTTGTTTGTGCAAGGATTTCTAAGTTGCAGGTGATCTCACTTGTAGAAGAGGTTGAGATGGTTTGCATCTTCCTCATCTTCAAGATATTTTTAATGACATAGTCCCTCGGTGTTCCACCAAAGAAAACTTCAAAGCCCAACATTCCCAGGCTTCCAACACTCTTTCTCTCTCTTTCTCCTTCAAAAAATCAATTTTCTTACCTGGTTACTGTGTTCGAAAGCTTTGTTATTATTTGGATCTGTTATATTAAACTAAAATTTACATAGATCTTCTATTTCAAAGCTCATAGTCTAGATCTCATTTCTGAGAAGTATCATTAAGCATTCTAGATCTAGCATAAGGAAATCATCCGTTTTGCATGGCAAGTTAAAGAAAATCAACCACTCCTTGATTCCCCAATTGAGGTCCAGTTGGATCGAAAGAGGTTCTTGGAGGGATTTCTTTTTAACAAGAACACCTATTTTAAAATTTACTAAAAATAACAAAGACTCCAGTGTGTATGCTCTGTACTTGGCTGTTGTTCATCTGATTAGTCAAGCTGCATCAAAAGCACTTGAGTGACTAGAATAATTAGGATTCACTCTCCCCAAATTGAGAAACCATCAGGCGAAAATCCAATGCCTCGATCAAACCATTACAATGGCAAAATACCCAAAGGAAGCGAGAACTCCTGAAAAGTGACCTCAAGGAGCCGATCTCTGTTACACCTTTGGGTGCATTATGAACAATAGTCTCAGAGACTCCATTTAGCCCAGATATTCCTTGCAGGTGGCCATGAAGGTTTAGTTTTGGACATACTTCAAGTACCCCTTGGGTATATCTGGAGTCCCCTCACCTAAGTTAAATTACTCATATTCTTACATTAATTTAAAATTAACCAAGATACAATTGCACAACATTCATTCCAGCACTTGCAAGCACTCTTGATTTTTTTTTTACTCCATCTTCAAGGCACTGGTCAACTATTTTTTTCTTTCAATCTATATGTGATTGGGTGTCATTTTCGTGCTTGCTTGTGATTATCTCATCATGTTATTTTTTGTTTACAATTGTTAACTCGAAACTCCTAAAAAACTTACTCTTTAATACCATCATCATACTAAATAATTTTTCCTTAGTTACTTAATAGGGTCTACCCCCCTTGGCTTCGTTAGGAGTTGAGCATAAATGGAGGAGTCAAGAACAAGGTGACAGCCTTGACTCAAGACTTGCCCCTAAGGAGACACTGAGTGGCTTGAATATTTCTACCACGTAACCCAGGTGTGTGAAAGGCGGCAACAAGGCCTAAATCATTGTGAATGGGACATGTTTTGGCACCCGATGAAGCCAGATATCCAAGATTGGGTGGACTACAAATCAAGAGGAGTTACATAAGAAGAAATTAAATGATCGCAACTAAATCTGACATAATGGTTAGAAAGGTATATTTAATCAAATATTCATGAAATTTTCTTTAGTGAATTTCCTATTCTGCTGCATGAATGGTTGGAAAAGCTAGGAACTAAGAGGAAGAAATTTCAAGGTGGAGAACCCACAAAGTGGATTCCTCATCTAATCCAATGGTTGGAAAGAGTTAGTAATCCTATCTACAGGGACATCGACTTCTGGGTTGATAGCATTTTGGAGGTATATATTACTGAGATTGTAGATGACACTATAAGATCATACAATGAGACAAAAAGTGATTTCTTCCAAGAACCTCGAGTATGCTACCTAAAATATTTAAATATGTGGATAAAGATGTTGGTATGTGAAAAGGGGATCCAGAGGATGGATTCTGATGAGCAAGCCATTGTGTATGGAGGACCTGGGTGATGTTGCAAGAAAGGATTGGACAAGATGGACAACAGTAAGTTGAGATGTTCTCTATTGATAGCGAGAATGGGCAAGATGGTGGTTGTCTGAGGAGTGGAAGGAGATTTTGGTCGACAGAGAGAAGAACTTATTAAATGTAAAACAACAAGAGTCAGTATTCATACTTGTGTTGTATCAAGTCATAAACTTGTGTTGTATCAAGTTAGGGACTTGTGTGGTATCAAGTCAGCGAATTGTGTTATATCAAGTCAGAAACTTGTAATCTATCAAGTTAAGGACTTGTGTGGTATCAAGTTAGGACATTGTTTCGTATCGAGTCCTATCTATGACCTCAAGTATTGAGGCAGGATTCATGTATTGTGACCTTGTGTTGAATCAATATTGGAATCTTGTGTTGTATCAAGTCAAATTAATGAGTCTCATAGATGGTACCATATGAGATGGATATCCTTAACTAGAGATGGTCTTGTTTTGTATCAATATTGGAGACTTGTGTTGTATCAAGTCTCAAGGATATACTATGTGATGTATTTCTAGTCATGGTCACTAGTTGCTATAAGTCTCCTTTAGGGATTAACTACCCCTAGAGTGAATTACTTTAGCATATGACTATATGGCCCGGGGTAATACATATGATCATTATTATGGAACAATTATTCTGACTATGTTATGATAAGATGGTGAATTAATCAATACACATATGGACCATGCAGTATTTGATTAATGATAATGAGATAAAGCATAGAGAAATAGAATGAAATTGAATTGCACATGCATGCCTCACGCGAACTCGAATTATGAAGGCGTCCGTTAATCGTAAGTTGTAAATAAATAATGTGCCTGTTAAAGAAGGAACATCTCCTTGATTCATGCAAAGTGTTTGTGCATGGGTGACACCGAGTGTGAAGTACCAAATACTTTCAGTTAGTCTCCTAACATTCAGTTTAATATTGAGTTTAGTTCAGTAAGGTCACAATCAGTTCAATCAGTTCAAATTCATTTCAAAAAGTTCACATTCAATTCAGTTCAATTTAGTTTAGTTCAATTCAATTCAATTCAATTCAGTTCAGTTCAATTCAGTTCAGTTCAATTCATTTAAGTTCAATTCAATTCAGTTTAGTTAACTTCACTTTACTTCACATTCAGTTTAGATAGCTCACATTCAGTTCATGTCTGTTAACATCCAGTAAAACCTAATAAAGAAGGAGGGTGCATATCTTGTGCATGCAAGAGAATATGAAGTCTCAGTTGGGCACTGGAGTTTAGGAGGGCACTAATGTCTGCATGAGATGAGTTATAGGACATTCTAATACCATTGAATGTTCCTTGTATGATCTCAGTGTGTTTACTGAGCCTCAAATTCACGCCCTTCTGCATCCTAGGTTGTTTCGGCTTGTAATTAATATGCAAGGCATATGGCAAGTTCAATACAGTTTTGCATTCAATTGTTTTTGCAGGGTTTCTTTGGATCTCTCTTGCTATGGTGACATCTCTTATTGGGAAATTCGTTGATGTGTTGTACATCATTCATTGCAAATCTATCTATCATACTCAAAGAATTGTTGGGTTTTGCATCCTCCGTGTTTGGAGGGTTTTCCCAGGGTACATCTTATCTCTTAAGGTGATTATTTTATTTGGATGATTTATTCTTGAAGATTCATATATTGCTGATATGAAGAATGATACGTGGCTGATTTAAATATTCATAGATGGCTGATATAAAGGTTCTTATGTGGCTAATTTAAAGTTTCATAAAGTGCTGAAATTGTTTCATAAAAGTTTTAAAGTTCAAGTAGCCTCGATTTTGCTCAAGCATTAACATGACTGCAATAAGAAGAGGAAGTTGTAGTGCGGATGAAAGAAGGGACTACAAGTTGGCACCACATATCGACAGAGAATACTGTGATGAAGAGGAAGAATATTAGCTTATTTATGAAGATGAAGAGGAAGTACCAGGTACAGACCAGGACTACAACATACTGACGACTCCACGTACATATCCAACATTTGAGGTAATACCTAAAAGTCTAACGAAGTGTGTCTTTACAAATCATAGTAATAGTAATAGTCGAGATAGCAGTCAAGGAATTCCCACTAGTAGAACATTTAATTCAAATTCAACAACACTCCAAGTACACATAATGTCTGGGAGTGACATACATTTACCTATATTCAACGGGAATGGGTTGGAAGACCATGAATAACATTAGTTCTTATTTGAATCTATCCAGACAGTGTGACAGGTCTAGGATGAAGCTATACAAAGAGTGCAGATTATCACAACCTTTAGAGGTTATTCTCTTGATTGGTACATGCAATTTTTTGTGTTTTCCATAGGAATCCCTTAAAATTCATTATAACAGATCCAGACTAGACTGATAGAAGAATTAAAGAAACCTAAGTATGAGTCGTGATGTATCATAAAATTAAAATAAATCAAGCAATTGTCATTTGAGTCTGTATGGGACTTCGACCAAAGGTTTAAGAATCTAATGGCTAAGATGAGTTTCCAGATGTCTTACTCTCAACAAAAAGAATGGTTTATTGTCGTAACATTGTTGCATATCTGTGTTCCCTTAATGTAGCAGAATATTATATCCTAGAGTGAAGATCTTGAGATTTCTATGAAATTGGAATCTTTTCCAATTAAAGAAACTGGTGCAGGGATGATGCAAATTCAATCACAACTTGCCAATCTAACGTGCAAATACAAGATATCAAGAAACGAAAAGAAATTCAAGAATAAGTCTCATGTACATGATACAGAACTGAAGGCTATTATAAAGATTCATGTCTAGCTTTCTTGAATTATCTTGCATCAGGAGTGCAAAACCCAATAAATTCACAAGGAATACCCTGGTGTCGAATTTGCTAGATAAGAGGTCATCGATTAGAGGAATGTTTGTATGTACATAAGAAACAAGTGCACCTACTAGATTATATTTTAAATTCTGTCGATAGGTGGGTCACGAAGAGAAATAATTCCAAGCATACTGACTACTGTAGGAGAAGACAATCGACACATATTTGATGAAAAATGATGAACAAATGCAATCCAAGCGAGATCATGCACAATACCCTCAACAATGGGGGGTGGTCCTTTTAGAGGTAGAGGATGGGGCAGAGGATTTGGTTACGGAAGGGGTCAAATTATTTGTTATAACTGTGGACAACCATGGCATTTTTCTAGAGACTGCAATAATCCTACATTGACATGTTCATATTGTAAAGCATTGGACCACACTGTCGAGGAGTGCCCACAACTGATTGCTATATGGTATGCCAGAAACACAAAAACCAGAACCAATTTCAAATTCAAATCAAAATATTCTTAAGATTTCTGCTGAAACTTAGGGACCTAATATTGTTATTGTAACAAGAGGAGGTGTTGTGACTGGAGGAGATCAAGGAGCACCAAGGGTAAATCTGAGAGTTTGACCTGCGACACAAAAGGAAGTGTCGTTTGATGTCCAGAAAGAAAAAATGGGTATTCTTTGATGCACATGATGAGTTTGTCGACATAAATTGGATGTCTACATCTACTATTGTCCCAGTATTGGATGATGGACCAAACTTGGAAATGACTCAAATATTTGATCAGTTGTTCCAAATACACTTGACAAAGAAGGTAAGCAAGTTGAATAATTTATTTAAGAGTTATTTAATGCTTATAGAAGATAAGGATTCCATGGTAGAACTATCATATATAATCGAGGAACCTCAACCAAGTGTGTGACCAGAGAAAAACATTAACCATATTAGTAAAAGACCAGAAACTAGCCGCAAGTTAAGAATGACTGCCCAAATAGGTGACTATGATATGGATTTTATATATTGGATTTGGGGCCAGATGTTAATATTCTAACAAGAAAAACATGGGAAAGCATGGGAAATATGAGACTAGTACGGTCTCATGTTCAATTGCGTTTATCCAACCGGTCAAAGGTCTTGCCTATTGGTTGACTGACTTAGGTACCTGTTGAAGTAGAAGGAGTCTAGACCTACACATATTTTGAAGTTATAGATATTGTCGATGATACGAATATATATCCCATACTTATGGGGATCGACTGGGCTATTTAAAATCAAACAATGATTAATTTAAAAAAGAGAATATTATCATTTGAAGAAACATAATGATTGGGGGTCGCTCCAATTGATCCTATGGAAGGCCATAGATATGTCTAGCAAGTAAACAACGAAGGAAAATGATAAATTTTCTTAATTTCTTAGACGATATCTTAAAACAATTTTCACTAGTAGGATCATTGAAAGAAAAACAAGCACAATAACACAAAGAAAACACATATTTTCATCGGGGAAACCACAAGGGAGAAAACCCTAGAAAACTTCCTTAGTATAGAACTCAACCAGAGGAGTGCAAAACCAAAGTCAATTGCTTCTCTCTTCTTCTTGCCGCACTTGTTCTTCTCTCTCTTGCAAACTTGCTTGAGTGAGTGTGTACAAATTAAGGGAGCACTTCCTTATTCATATTTGTCACTTGACTTTACCTAGAACCTAGCAGGTCCGACTTGTCTAACTGACAGGGAAGACTTTTCTAGTAAGACACCAAAAATAATATTTATTATAATGACAGTTGGGTACTATTGAGCCAACTTACATCCAGAGGTTTACATTGATTCTTTCAACAATTCTTACATGACCAAACTCATCTCTTGATGGAGGAATACAATCAATACATCTGGAATATCTTCCAAAGTTACAATACTTTAACACTCCCTCTTAACTAGAAAGGTATTCAACCAAGGTAGCAACTACTACCACAAGTATACATCTGACTGGTGAGTCTCTATATGTCATAGGAAGTTTCGGAATTCCATCATATATATTCATCATCAATATTAGAATGATAATTGTGGGATCATCTTCTACAACTTTAGTATGTAAATACTATATCATATTCTATCTGTACTGGATCATATTCCACAACATCCGTATGTAGATACTGAATCATCTTCTCCAAAATCAATATGTGGATACTGAATCATCTTCTGTGTGTACTTGATCATCTTCTGCAATATATGTGTGTGGATACTAAATCATATTCTGCAATATCAGTATGTGGATACTGAATAATCTTCTTTCATATCAGTATGTGAATACCGAAACATCACCTGCAACATCAGTATAAGAATACTGAAACAACATCTTGCAACATTAGTATGTAAATATTGAAACATCATCAACAACAACAACATCATTAGCATGTTAGTGATAAAACAATATCATCAATAAATTCTAGACCATCATCAACATCATCAACATAGAGATTCTAAAACTATTTTATCAACAATAATCATAGCAATCACCAATATGAAAATATCGAACCTGTTACATCAATATAGAAATACCGAGACTATATCATCAATCATCACTACAATCATCAATATGAAAATACTGAACCTGCTACATCAGTATAGGAATACTGGAACTATCTCTTCAATCATCACAACAATGATCAATATGAAAATACTGAACCTGCTACATCAGTATAGGAATACTGGAACTACATATTTCCCACTAACCATCTTGGAGCAGTATCTTGGTGATTTCTATGGTAGATCTATCCAATATTTTTTTCTAACTTACTAACCCTTTCGATTCAACAAGCCTAGTCATACAGATGGATCTTCTTGGGGACGAACAAGCCTTGTTCTAGATTACTAACCCTCTTGGGATAAACATGACTAGCCAGACATACTAATTCCCCTAGGTTCAACAAGCCTCGTCTGACTTACTTAATTAAAATTTTAAATTTCAAATCCCATCATATTTGCTCAAAAATTAATATGGTATCAGATCTCTGGGCGCGAAGGAGTTGATTTGTGTAAGAAAACTAGAATTCTACGTAGATCTTGAGGATCTTAGCAAAATTTTTGAGAGGCATGACATCAATCTCATTTCGAATGGAATACCATCTTAAGGGTACTTCCAATTTCAATACTTGGAAGGAAAGGGTGTTAAACATCCTAGAGGAACATGACTTACATGGCTACATATCCATAGTGGTGGAAGATCCTACATCCAATGGAGGGTGATTAAAATTCAAGAAAAACCAAACTAAATCCAAAGAGGTCATCTATGATTTGGTTAAGGACAATTTAATGTCCGCGATCACTCCATTGAACACCTCCAAGGGGTGTTTTGATACACTGACAAAAATATATGAGAAGAAGGCCTCGAGTTAAAAGAGGGTTTTGAAGAATAAGCTATGGAACCTAAATATGGAGAAGGAAAATTATGTGGCATCATTCTTCACCAAAATATGTAAGGTGAGTGATCAACTTGTTCATATTGGAGTAGTGGTGGATGAAGATGGTCTTCTCCAAACCACCATCGATGGTCTTCCATCCTGATGGGAGACATTCTTAGCCGTGGTAAGCTATTTATAGATACAACCTAACTTCAAGAGGTTGTGGCATGATTTCCTCCAAGAGGAGGGGTGAATCTAGAGCAAGACAATGTGCACCAAACAATAAAATATTTCCCTCACAACAGTAATGAAGAAAGGGAGGAAACAATTCTCTCTAAAGAAGTTCTGTCTTTCAAAGAAGAATATATTCAACCATGACTTTGACAAGTTGAAGTTTCAATGCTACAATTGTTGAAAGAATGGCCATTATGAAATGGAGTGTAGAGAAAAGAAAAATGGTAAAGGAAGGCTTCATCGACCATAGTAGAAGATTAAACTCCTCAAAAGAATGCACCCAAGGAGATGGAGACAAGGAGGGAGTGTTACCTTTTCTTGGCACTTTTCCAATCTATCATCACTAGTGAAGACACATGGTTGATTAATAGTGGTGCATCCAAGTACATTCCAGGATATAGGGGTTCCATCTCTAACCTACAGGAGAAAAAGTTCACATGCATGGTAGAGGTGGGAAACAACTCAATCTCCTCAATCCAAGGAGTTGGATCTTCCTCCTTCCAGCTAAGTTGATATATATTTTACATGTGGAGGACATTCTTTATGTCCTAGGATTAAAGAAGAACCTTCTATGAGTATCATTTCTTGAAGATAATGGATTCTGATTTATCTTCATGGATAATTAATAACTATTACGACTAAAGAACAAAAGACTTGAAATCATTGCAGTGATTGGAGTTGGAGATCATAGACTCTATACGGTACCCAAGAAGTACATTCAAGCAATGGTTCATCACACTATCAGTCCATGCGAGCTATGGAACATGAAGCTTGGTCACCTCCACTACAAAGCACTACTAGGTTTACAACAACTGGTGAAAGGTATTCCCGTATTTGATTTTGAGCATGATAGTGTACATTGTATGTTGGGATGTGCACTTGGGAAGAATGTTAAAAATAGTTTTTATAACAGTCATACTAGATATAAAGGGATTTTAGATTTAAAACACTATGATGTATATGGTCATGTTAGCACCTGTGCTAAATTTGAATATATTTACAAATGCATCCACACTAGTTCCCTTGTAAAAGAGTAAGCCAGTGAAAAATGAGGGGTAGGTGCAAAACATTTTCATGTCCTATGACCTAGAGGTATGCAGAAAAGGGTTTGAAGTTGCTTAGGAGGCTTATTCCTAAGCATGAATGTCAAAATGGTAAAAACATCCTTAGGCACGACCTTGGAAATATGGTTAATTAAGAAAAGGATGATCAAGGTTAAAAACTGATCGATATGGATGACCTGGATGCAAAGCGGAGAAGATCTAAGGCCACAAATCATTTCTGCCAAGGCAAAATCGGGAGCGAGAAAGCGGAAAAGGCAAGTCTCGATCGTGAACATTGGTAAACCTGACTTCCACTTGCCACAGTCTAAGATCCAATGACCCATAATCTTTCCACCAAATATCAATGGTCCAACAAAATGTAGAAGCGAAAAAGGCAAAGAAGTTAGGTTTTTAATGTTAGAATCCCGATTTTTGACTTCCATAGTCCGAGATCCGATGGTTAGGGAGCACTTCTGCACAGGTCAATGGCTCAGAAAGAAAAAAAGGGCGAAAGCAGAAAGGGTAAATTTTTGGGTTGCAAATCTTGGAAAACCTGATTTCTGCTTTCCGCAATCTAGATCCGACGGTTCAAAAAACTTCAGCTAAAGATGGACGACTCGAAAAAGAGCAGAGGGGTGGAGATTGGAAATTAGAAAACGTAAGAATTTTCTCGTGAAAGGTTGAAATTTGTCCTTCCATGATCCTCTAGATCCAACGAGTCAAAATGTTTCCGTGAAAGATCAACGGTCCAAAAGATAACAGAGGGGCAGGGATCGAAAAGTGAGAAACTTAAGAATTTGGTAGTGAAAATTCGAAATCCTGCTTTCCATGATCCGCAACATTGACGGTCAAGAAAAATCCGACATAGATGAATGGTTCGAAAAGGAGAGGAATGGAAAAATGGGAAATATGAAGTTTTTGGTTATGAAAAGGCGAAATCCTGCCTTCCTCTTTCTGTAGCCTGCATCTTTACCTCATATCAACGGTTGGGAAGGTCTCTATCTGAGATCGATGGGGCGAAAAAAAGGAACATGTACATGAGTTAAATAGAATTCCCAATATGCGGACTCGGTAGGCCCCACAACTTTCAACGGCCTAGATCAGAGCCTGATCAAGATCCATGGAAAATACCCATTCCGCTGGTGCAACAAGCGTAGATAAATACACTTTTCAGATCAGTGAAATCCTGTAGGACCGAGAAATTACAACATTTCAAATATTGAGGGGAATAGATCTACGGTGAATATGTATTTCGCTGGGTGAACTTGCACACTTAAAGTCGGGGAGCTTCTGCATGATGAGAAACATGGTTAAATGATGTGTCCTCTCCCTATTGGATATCACGCTCAGAGATTGGGAGTACAAAAGTCACTTTATGGAGTGCGATGGTGCATTTTTCAATGGTGTTCATCAAAAGTTGAACCAGATCAATGGTGAATATGCATTTCACAACCAGAAGAAGACAAGTGTTTAGCAAATAGGAGGATTGCAAAATCGGGTAAGATCCACACCATTGAACGGTTAAGATTTGTGGAAGAGCAAGATCTATGACTGGATATTGTTTCACTGATTGAAGCTGTTGCAGGTTGTTGAAGGTGCTTTGAACCAGTCATTTTCACCAAGTGAGCTTGAGTACCTAATGTAAAATTTCCCTAATTAATCCATCATGCGTGTCCCAACATGCTTTCCTGTTTTGTTTACGATCATGGCGAATCTTCCAGATCATGGAATTTGTTAGGATTTTGATTCATACGTGTAACTGAATTTGGATCTGTTTTGAGGTTAGTCTCAGGAACCCAATACTCTATAAATATACCCTTGAAAGAGGAAGAAAGGGTTGGAATTTTCATTCCGAATCCTTAGTGCTCAGGTTTCGTAGCTCTGTTATTTTCTTGGAAGCTTTAATGAAAAGTATTCTTTGAGTTTTTCTGAGATTCATCAAGTTGTTTCATGTTCAATCTGTGTTTCCTATATTTACATTTTCATGTATGCATTTTCCGTCGATATGTTTCTAGATTGTATGCAAGGAATTCGGTTATGCTAACGCTCCTTCAATTGGAAATTGTATTTGTTATGTGTTTATAATGGTTGTGATAGAATTCATCCACTGATAGATGCTATGTTTCAGTTATTATCCCTTGTTATATTTCTGCTAAAGGTGTTCCCAGATATTCATCCATTGATAGATTCCTCTGTTTTCACTGGGCTCTTTCCTCATTTCTATCTGTCATCACTTCAAGATAATTTAACTGAACATAATAGCCACATTGCCTCATATTTCATAGTAAAATCACCACTCATTATTGATGTAAGCCCCTTGAATATTTTTAGGCTGTGAATCCATTTCCCAATGGTATTTCTTGTCTGTCTTTTCTACCATCTTTAAATTTGCATATCCTGTTCCTATCATATATCTATCCTTTTCACCACTCGCTTAAAGCCATAGGTATATGTGAATGAATTTGTGACATAGAGAGAGCCCTCTTTGATTATATAGGATAGAATACAGTCTAAAGATTGGTTAAAATGGTTACCCCTATGACTTCCTACCACAACCATAAGAAAATTACAGGGTGATAACATCTTGGCGCTGTTGCTGAGGAATAATCACTATTATCTCCTTGGGAAAACAACATTGTTCTATTTCAACGACCTTGTTGAGCAACTAGTCATAGACACATACTGTTTGTACACGATCTAGCCACTCCACAAAAATTTTGAAGGTGACTCCATTGTGAAATAATGGTGGCTAGAAGAACCAACACGAGGATAAATCCTGATGCAGAATCTTTCTAAGATATTTTAATCCAGAAATTATGATTCAAATGGCCAATAGGCTGCAAAGGTTAGTCAGAACTCTTTCCTTTCCTACTGACTGTGCTATTTATGTTAATGTTATATCTGAACATTGTAATGAGGAGTTTGGACTAGCCTTCCATAGGACTAAATATGAGTCCATCCTCTCTAAAGTGGTTTCTGATACCTTTGCATTTGATTTTCCCCGCATTTCCTGGTCACCCTAGACCTCAGAGCCTCTAGGAAAGGATTTCCAACAATTTCCTGACCTAGAGTTCCCTACACTTACTTCTGAATTAACCCTGTTAAATTCCACTCTCATAAGGCAACATGTTGTCACATATTTGTCTGCCACTACTTCCAAGCTGAATCAACCTTCATCTTCTAGCCTCACAACCCCTTACAACTCTGTAGTTCCTCACAACACACTAATTTTGTCTGCCATACCACCTTCTATCCCTCTTCGAAACCCCAATGTAACCCCAAGGATGGCTAGGATTGCCCCTTTACAACTCCATGTTGCTCTTCATGACCTTCCCATGGGATATGGCCAAATAATCAAACAATTCAATGGGGAGACGAGATATTCAACTGAGGAACACTTGGAGTGGTTTTCAGACTAGAAAAATTTGGAGGAGGTAGACTATGATGACATGAAAGTTAGACTATTTTCCCAATGTCTTGCTGGAGAGGCTAGAATATGGTTCACAAACCTTCTAGACCACTCCATCCTAAACTATCAATCCTTTTCAGACGCCTTCAAGGACAAATGGGAAGATCAGAAGAACCCTAAGTTGTATATGTCCCAATACCACTCCATGAGAAAAAAGGAGAGCTAATTTGTCCAAGAGTTTTTTGACAGGTTTATGAAGGTATACAATGTCATCCCTACCCAGTTCAAACCTCCCATTGGTTCTATCCAAATCCACTATGCTGAAGCCTTTGATAGTGAGTTTACCTTGTGGATAATGTTGATGTAATTGTAACTTCAGAATGTATTCACTTGTATTTCTTATATATTGTACCTCGATGTTAATCCAGGAATTTTTGAGTCATGTCATGCCCCAATGTTCCGATCGACAGTTTCTATAATGAAAACACGTCATGTCAAGTCATTGTGGCTAACCCTCCTATTGGTCAAGGGTTAAAGTCCCCGTAGTTGTGGGGACCTAGGGTTATTAGACTATTCTAGATAAGTTGACCCTAGGTGAGTCACTGTAAGTCGGGTAAATAGTCCCCACCATTGTGTTAAGGATAACCCTCCTTATTGGTCGAAGGAGGCAAAGTCCTCACAAGTTGTGGGGCACTAGGGTTATTAGACACTCCTATAAATGTCGGCTCTAGTAACTAATTGTTAAGTGAGACCGACATGTTGGAGTGGGATTCAAGTGAATGAAAGAATATAAATAGAGAGTGAGCCTCTCTATTTATCACACACACACTCACTCATTGGGGCGCATGAGTGAGAGAGAGAAGTTGTTGGGATCAGAGAGAGAGACTACTGCTATCGGGAGATCATCTTTATGTTTTCAGGTTTTATTTTTGGTGCTGATTCTATCTCTGAGGAAGTTGCAAGGTTTTATCTTTTATGGTTTCCCCGAGGAAAATTCTTTGTGTCTCTTGTCTCTTGTGTTTATTGCTTTGCATGTTATTCTCTCAGTTTAAGATCCTAAGATCACAATGCTAGCTTGAATGATAAAAATCTAACATGGTATCAGAGCTAACCTGAAAACAAGACAATGTGCAGCTGTAGAAGCTAGCGCTTCTTACTTTTTGGGTATCTCTCCACAATCCATCAGCAAAATTATGCTAGGATGACTCTCCATTGAAGGGCGCATCTTTCTGTCGAATTGGAATTCGATTTCGAGCATTTTCAGTTTTTGGTGCGGGAAATTAGGGATTCTTACAAAAGAGGAATTTTTGAGTGATCCAAGCATAGGATTTCTCTCCTCATCAAAATAAAACTTTAGAGACTTGGGTCAATATTTTTGGTTTGGTGAAACTCCGGGAAAGTCAAACCCTAGTTTGACCCTGAGCAGGAAAAACCCTAAAATACTAAAACTGATAAGTTTTGGTAGATTCGCTATATATCCGGCTTGGAGAAGGCACACGAGCTAAAACATTCATAGGCCGAAGATAAAATCCTGATTTACACTGTGTCCAAAATTCAGCCTCAGATTCACTATATTCTAGGAGACATGATCTCTCCAAGTTAGGGTTCCGACCTCTTTTAGGATTCATCCCTAAACAGGACACCTGGGGAGAATTGCTATATCTTGGGATACAAAGGTCCAAATGAAATTTATGAAGATGTCCAAAAAAGGGAATGGACTATAATTTCTGTGATCCAAGGTTCATACCCTAAATATTAAACAGTGACACGTGGAAGTCCGTACAACTTTGTTGTTCTGAACAGTCCTGTAACAGGTCACCTTGGGAAAATGATCATAAGTCCCAATTGGTGAAACCAATTCTGATGAAACCTGTGGTTTTGAAATAGCGATAGACGAGGCTACCTTAGTGCAAAGTTTTATACATATAGGAGCATTAATTTCATAGATACAGTAGAAACAGTATCAGGAATTTCTGCAGAAGAAATTGGTAAACTAGGGCTTCCTGTTCCGAGAGCTTCCCTCCATTGTTTTCAGAAAAGGAGTACATTGGACAGCTCAGCTTGAATATATCTATCTTTCTATCCAATCATATCTAAAATATTCAAAGTTTTGAAAATTAGGGTTTCTCTGACAAACCCTAGATCAGCCAGCTCCGGAACCAGGACGGACACCTCAAATCGGTAAGATTTAATCTTTTGCTATTTTCATTTGAGGTTTTCATTTCAAAGTGATCTATCACATCAGCTTGATGATAAGCTTGGTGAAGTTGACAACTTCCAAGCATGGAAGTATATGATCTCTCTAAAGAAAATGAATTGGACACCTACATGAGTAGAGAGGTTCTAGTTCCAGAGGGAGATGAGGCTCAAAGCCTTACACAAGAAGAACTTGGTTAAGGCCAAGAAGATCATTGTTGATTTAATCATGGATCAACTTGTACCACAAGTGTCTTCCCTAAAAGACACCGAAGATGTTTGATTCCTTGACCAAGCTATTTGACCAACTAAGATGTTATGCATTTGTTTATATTTAGTTCATGTATTATGCATGATAGAATATTTGCATTAACGACAGTATACTACTAATATGCATGTGATGGGTAAGTAGCTCATGGTTCTATACAAATCTCCATTGCTACTTATCTAGAATGAAACCTCTTTGCTGAAATATTGGATTAGTGCACAATCTCAATATTGTCCTGGTGGAGATGGAAGGCATCTAGAAAAGTTTCCATGAGATATGGATGAATGTTGTATTTGCTAAAATAGTTGCATGATCATATATTTAGGCATAAAGATTTTTTCATTATGAATATGCCTTTAAAAAGTTTTCTAACCTTACAACTAATGCATTTGACTTGTAGGAAAGATCGCGTAAAATTGCCTAGAAGCAAAGAAGGATGAGACTTGTTCCAAAGAACAAGTAACGACAGTTCAAGATGAAAAATAATATGACGAATGCAGCGACATCATTGATGCAGAACCTTCCAATAAGAAAGGGAAGTCCAGTTCAAGAAGAATGATGTCTAGGATGCAGTATTGATACATGAAGGGAATTTCGTAGTTCCATCATGCAGTAGATGGAAACATCGTGGGATACAAGGCAAGATTCGTAGCACGAGGCTTCTCACGAAAAGAAGGCATAAACTATGAAGAGGCATTTCCAGCCACTGGAAGTGAAGTCACATGACAGGCAGAATCATGTGTTCAAATGAAAGAAGGCCTTGTACGAGTTCAGAAGACACCCATGGGATAACACATACATGAGGAGCCTGATGAAGATCTTAACCTTTGCTACAAGGTTGAAGATGAAATCCTATAGAGGATGACAAGCTCACAGATGGGTGTGAGAAGAACTTTAAAAAAAAAAAGGTTCAAGATAGAGGATCTTGGTATCCAGTGATCCTAGATGGATACATAGAATATTAGTAGTAGAGGAAGCTACTTGTCACTCCGGTACAGAATTTTTTAGTGCATAGAGTACCAAATACAAAGGGAGCATGATACTTTAGAGGGAGTGACTGCAGAAGATCCTGAGGTTCGGCATGGTACGACAGGATGGATAGATTACTGATGACTCTAGGCTTTACTGAGAGTAAAGTAGATTCCAACCTTTTCTTCAAGGTTGAAGGCAAAAGACCAGTGATGTTCTTGTGATGTGTCGATGCACTATTTTCTAGGCACGGAGGTGTGGCAGAATGTGGATGGAATCTTCCTCAGACAAGGGAAGTATGCAGTAGATATATTGAATAGGTTCAGGATGATGGACTGCAAGGCCATGACCACACCTATGGCATCGAACCTAAAGATATTGAGTGATGCTTCATCATAAGCAGTTGATGCTATGATGTATCGTCAAATGATTGGGTCCTTGATGTACCTGACGAATATGAGACTAGATATTTGCTTTGCTGTGAACACCTTGAGCCAGTTCCTAACAGATTCAAGACATGTTCACTTGATTTCTGCATAGCATATTCTGAGGTACCTAAGGGGTATAGTCGATTATGGGATCAAGTATGAGGCGAATCAAAAGATTAACCTGGAAATTTATGTTGATTCAGATTGGGCAGGTAGTGCCATCGATAGGAAGAGCACTTCAAGGTGTTGCTTCAGTATAGGATCATGTGTGATCTCTTGGTTTAGCAGGAAGCAATCCTGTGTGGCACTGAGTACAACTGAAGCAGAGTATGTCACAGCTTGTTCAGCTAGTTTTGAGGTAGTAGGGCTAAGGAAGCTACTGTCTGATTTATTTGATCTCTAGTTGGATGCTACTTATATATATTGCGACAACCAGGGTTGTGTGAAGTTTTCAGAGAACTTAATGTTCCATGACAAGTCGAAGCATATCGAGATCAAGTATCACTATATCAAGGATATGGTACAGAGGGGAGTAGTGAAGCTCCAGTATGTTGCGACGAACGAACATATAGTTGATGTGTTAACAAAGCCATTATTTAGAATGACGTTTGAGTACTTCAGGGAGAAGCTTGGTGTTCTCCAGATTGAGGTTCCCTCCAAAGGGAAATGATGAGTCCGTGAACCATTCTGACATGGTAAGAGGATTGGTTCCTTCCATGGTCAAATGTAAGGGCTGATCCATTCTGTCATGGTGAGAGGATTGGTTCCTTCCATGTCAGATGTGAGTGCTGATCCATTCTGATGTGACTATAGGATTGGTTCCTACATGATCAGATATAAGCGCTGAATGCCATTCTTGGAATGGAGGCACCTAGTCAGTTACCAAGAAAGCTCAGTCTAGGTCTGAGGGCCATTCTGATGTGACTGTAGGATTGGTTCCTACATGATCAGATGTGAGTGCAGAGCCTTTTTGACATTGGTTGTCATATGTAAGTGCAGATCCCTTTTGGCATGGAGGATTGGTTCCTCACATGGTCGAATATAAGTGCTGAGCCTTTCTGACATTGGCTGTCAGATATGAGTGCTGATCATTTCTGAAATTGGTTTTCAAATGTAAGTGCAGAGCCTTTTGGCATCGAGGATTGGTTCCTCACATGGTCGAATGTAAGTACTGAGCCTTTCTGACATTGGTTGTCAGATGTGAGTGCTGGGCCTTTCTGACAGGGTTGTGGGATGTGTTCCCACATGATCAGATGTGAGTGATGGGTGTGCCTTTATAATATGATTATAGGATTGGTTCCTACATGATCAGATATAAGTGATGGGTGGGCCATTCTGACTTAGGGTCAGATATAAGTGCTGGAAAAGACCTACATGGAGGCTAGGCCTACAACTGGCATGAAAAGGGGATGGATATGTAGAAATTCCTGTGACGAGAAGAATCATGAGATAGCGCCCATGATGATGATACAGTGATAATGATCTAGCAGTGATGATCTAGATCAAGTGATGATCCAGATCTAGTGATGATGATCCAGATCGAGTGATGATCCAGATCCAGTGATGATGATCCAGATCCAATGATGATGATCAAAATCGAGTGATGATCTAGATCTAGTGATGATGATCCAGATCAAGTGATGATATAGATCCAGATGAAGATGAATTGAAGATGAAGATGATGAGAACTTGACGATGATCCAGATGATACAGAGAAGAAGACTTGTGCTGATAAATTGTGTCGAGAGAACACCTTCCTAGTTAAGAGGGAGTGTTGATGTAATTGTAAATTTGGAATGTATTCACTTGTATTTCTTATATATTGTACCCCGATGTTTATTCTAGGAAGTGTTGAGTCATGTCATGCCCCGATGTTCTGATTGAGAGTTTCTATAATGTAAACAAGTCATGTCCAGTCATTGTGGGTAACCCTCCTATTGGTCAAGGGTTAAAGTCCCCATAGTTGTGGGGCCCTATGGTTATTAGACTATCCTAGAGAATTCGACCCTAGTTGAGTCATTGTAAGTCGGGATAATAGTCCCCACCGTTGTGTTCAGGATAACCCTCCTTGTTGGTTGGAGGAGGAAAAGTACCCACAAGTTGTGGGGAACTAGGGTTATTAGACACTCCTAGAGATGTCGACTCTAGTAAGTAATTGTTAAGTGAGGCTGACATGTTGGAGTGGGCTTCAAGTGAACGAAAGAATATAAATAGAGAGTGAGCCTCTCTATTTATCACACACACACTCATTCATTGGGGCACATGAGTGAGAGAGAGAAGTTGCTGGGATCAAAGAGAGAGACTAATGCTGTCGGGAGATCATATTTATGTTTTTGGGTTTTACTTTTGGTGCTGATTCTATCTCTGAGGAAGTTGCGGGGTTTTCTCCTTTATGGTTTCCCCGAGGAAAATTCTTTGTGTCTCTTGTCTCTTGTGTTTATTGTTGTGCATGTTATTCTCTCAGTTAAATATCCTAATATCATAATGCTAGCTTGAATGATAAAAATATAACATATAAGTGAAAGGAGATCAACCTCCTTGGCAGCTATGATGAAAGATTCCATAGAGGTGGAGGTAAACCTGATTGCTACAAGAAAGAATAAAAGGGACGAGGGAGAATGGAGAAGGGAGGAGGGAGAACAAATAAGAAAGGAGGGAGAATGGAAAATAGATGGGGTATAATGGGGAAGAGAGGAAGGAGAAAGAGGAGAGAGAAGAAAAGATAAATAAATTAAACATCCCTCTACCTCTAGCTCACAATAGGCCAAAATAGACATGATGCTGAGAACTATGGAAAGGATGATGGAGAGACTCTCTGTGGATGATAGACCACCTCCCAGGGAAAATCAAGAGCAGTAGAACAAGAACCAGAATCCTAGAAGGCCACAAATGCCCCAAAACAGGTAGAGAGACCAGCAAAACCCTCCTGATCCACTTGTCATACCTTCATTTTAGGAAAATTATGTGGATCAGGATGGTGAAAATCAAGCTAAAAATGAAATCCATCAACTGGACACCAACTCACCCTCCACCTTTTTGACCAGAGAAGAACATGATAATGATTGTCTTAAAAGGGGAGAGATGCCTGTTGGGGGTACATATGACTTCAAGAGGGGATATCAACTTGATTCCATCGAGGTGCAGAGACAGATTGGTTTGAGGAACATATATGTTCCTGTAGTAAAAAATAAAGAGGCAACAAACAAAGCCTCTACAAGCAAACCAAAGAGCATTCCATCCCCTAAGGACATCTACATGAATGTAGAAGAGCCCACGGGGAAAGAGAAAAAGGAAGATAATCAAACTAGCTCAGATCAAGGGCATACCTCCTTCAGTCTGGAGGATGAAATTGCAAAGATAAAAATCTCTGTCCTTCTCACTAAATTGCTAAAAAATCCTGAATATCATTCCAACATTGCCACGGTGTTGAAGCCTCCAGGAGAATTTTATGTAATGCCAGACTCCATAAATATCCAAGATGATAATCCCACCTTCCTTTTTGGACCCCATGTAGAGGATTCCGCTGATGAATATACTCCCCCATTCTATGTCAGTTTGAACATTCACAATGCCATCTTACACAATGCCATGTATGATTTAGGAGCCTCCCACAATCTGATACCCAGGATAATCATGGGGGAACTGGGATTGGAAGTGACCAGAACCTACAAAGAACTTTTATATTTTGATTCCAGCAAAGTCAGGTGTCTAGGACTGATCAAAGATCTAGTCGTCCCTTTGGCCCAAATCCCTGCCAAAAACCTGGTGATGGATGTAGTTGTAGCTGACATCCCTCCAAATTTTGGGATGTTGTTATAAAGATCTTGGGAAACAAAAATTAAAGGTTCTCTTCAAATGGATATGTCCTATGCCACCATCCCCATATTTGGATTATAGAGAAGGCTCTTTAGGGAGAAAAAGTTAGCATACATGGTGACCAATGTTGAAAGGGAAAACAACCACCCCATCTATGCATTGGATACTGATATGGGATCAACTATTTTATTTATAGAAGGGGACATAGAAAACTGTAGTTCACAGAACGTTGCCTTTGTACCCACTTAGGAGGAGCTGGATGAAGTATGGGAGATAAGTTTTGATGGGGAAACATGCAGAGAGGGGGCATGAGCTGGAGTTTGGGTGAGACCCTTAAAAGGGATAAATTTGAGCTACTCCTATAGACTTGCCTTTTATTATACAAATAATGAGGCAGAGTATGAGGCTATGGTGTTAGCCATTCAAATCCTAAAGGATTTTCAAGTCTGGAGGGTAATGATACATGGAGATTCTGAGTTGGCAATTAAACAAATGATAGGTGAATATCAGGCCCGACACCCCAGAATGAGAAATTACAGGAATGTTGCCCAGGACTTGATAAAATGTTTTGAAGAGTGCAGTTTTAATCTAATACCCAGGTTACATAATTATATAGATAACTCTCTGGCCACTTCTGTTGCTAGTTTCAACGTCCCCATGCATCCTAGTGGAAAATATGAGATTGAGTTCAGGCACATGCCCTCTGTCCCTGATAATTTCAAAAGTTTGAAAGTCTTTGAAAATGACAAGAAGATCCATAATTTCCTCACTCTCATAGGGGAGTTTGATGGTTGGACTATTCATGAAGATAATTTGCCTCTAGAGGAGTTTGCTCCCACTAAGGAACCCTTGCAAAGCCATAGTGATTCTCCCAAAGAAATGCCACGAGAAGAAAAGTTTGTTCTTGTTGAATATGCTGATGGAGGAAAAATTGAGGAATATTGGGGGCCAAAGCATGTGTCATCACTTACATCTTTGAATGGTTGAGGAGAGGAACAATCCCCCGGTGCAAGTTCGAAATATGGAATTGGCTCTTCTTTGAATTTGACACTTCTTTCAACAAACGTTTTGCCAGTGGATGTGTCAAAGAGCTTGTACCATTTTGTTTCCTCATCATATCCAACCATCAGACACTCCTTTCTTTGTGGCTGCAAGTATTTCCTCTTCTCTGAATGGATTCTTGCCCATGCTTTTGTCTCAAATATCCTGAAATTTGAGACATTTGGTTTTTCACCAAACCATGCCTTGTAGGGTGTCATCCCTTTCATTGATTTGTGGAAGGATCTGTTCTGAATGTGAGCAGCACAGCTGATGGCTTCAGCCCATATCTTCGGATTAAATTCCCTCATTTCTATCATGCAAGTTTCCATCTCTTTCAGAGATCTATTATTTCTCTCTGCCACACCGTTTTGCTGTGTTGTGTAGGGAGTTGAGTGTTGCATTTGGAAGCCACACTCCTCACAACGTTGTTGTAGATTCGTATTCACATATTTCTTTCCATTATCAGTCATAAGGACTTTGATCTTTTTCCCACTCTGATTCTCTACTAGTGCTTTCCAAACTTTGAGTTGCTCAAACACCTCAGATTTTAATTTCAGAAAATACACCCAGCAAAATCGAGAGTAGTCATCAATAAATGTAAGCACATACCTAGATCCACCATATGAGGGAGTGGGTAGTGGACCAATTAGATCATAATGCACTAACCCAAGTGGTTGTGTTTCTCTCCTTGCCTTCCCCTTGTTGTAGCTCTGCTCAGGATTCTTCCCAATCACACATCCAATACATGCTCCAGTAGATGGCTGAATTTGTGGAAGACCTTCCACCATTCCTTCTTTGTGCAATGTTTGGACATATCTGTAATTCATGTGGCCAAACCTCTCATGCCATAGTTTGGAAAATTCATTGGCATGTGATTGAAGTGCTTGATCATTGGAAGTAGGGAGGAAATTAGAGAATTTGTACATTCTCTCATGATGATCATCATACCCAATTGCAACAACTTGGTCTGTTGAGATTTCTGAGAAATCTCTATAGAGTCAGGAGTAAAGATTACTCTCTTTGGCTCTCCTGTATGGGTCATCTGGTAGACTGACAACAAATTTTGCTACAAGGTCCAGTACATACAGTACATCACTAAAGAACCCATGGTCTAAATCAATTATCCCAATCCCTCTGGTCTGGGGTTCAGAATCATCTCTCATTCAAACTGCTGGGACAACATTCGAACTCATGGAGGAGAAGAATTATCTCCTGGATACCATATGCCTGGAAGCACCTAACTCAATAATAAAGGATGAGGAATTAGAAGTACCTACCACCAATGCATGACATTTCTCCTTTCCTTCACTTGAACTGGAGTTTCCATCTCTCTTCCTTGTGCTGTCAGGAACTGGAATGTTGTTCTTCTCCAGCAGCTGTTCCATCTTGTCTATGGTTTTCTTCATGCATGAGCTTTCTGGATGCCATCCCTTATGGCAATATGAGAATTTGGCCTTTTCTTTTCCTTTCTTCTCCTTTTCTTTGGGTGGATTCATAGCTCCCTCACTGGATTTGGGTTTTTATGATTTCTTCTTGTCCAGCAAATTTGAATTCTTGGACTTGGGTTTTCCCTTTGCTGAATTCAAAACCCCCAATGCTAGTGCTTGATATTTGGTCTTGATGGAACCCATTTGGACCAATTTGTCCTGCTCTTGAGTGGGTGAATCCATGAAATTCTCTAGACTTGGAATTTTCCAGTTTCGAAGGGTGAGTTTGCCTAAGTGAAATGTGCTCACAAAGACTGAGAAATATAGCCCCAACTTCGAAAGTATAGACAAGATCAGTTGATATTCCTTATTCTCAATCCCACATTGTTTTAACTGCAATACAAGTGATTTGAATTTGGTGAAGAAGTCCTGGATTGTATCATAGTGGGCTGGGCTTAAGTCAGCTCATTCTCAAGCTGGTGACCACGTAGCTCATCAGTTTTTCCAAATAGAGACTCAAGCTTCTCCCAAACCTCCTTTGGTGATGCCAAACTATCAAGGTGTAACAAAAACTCTCTTGAAATGCTCAGACACAACAAACCATATGCTTCATCCAATTTGTTAAAATACTTGACTTTTTCTACAACAGAATTTGGTTCCACTTCAGTTCCCATGGTAACTCTGAAAAGCCCCTTGGCTCTCAATTGAATCACCATATATACCTTCCATTCAAAGAAGTTGAAAGGTGTTAGCATGATGTGGGTAGCCTCCATTACTTCCTGTGATGGTGGTGAAATCACTAACTAGGTTACACTCAGCAATTCGATTTTATCTGGAATTCACTAACAAAGCAGCTCAAATCCACTAAGAATTTGGTATGCAACTCAAAAATATCCAACCATATCTGATACCATGTGAGACATTCAAACCACAGGAGAATCTAGGAGCATTATTGATGTTTAGAAATCAAATTTGGGTGCAAGATTCAACAGAAACCATCAAATTATAGTTAAATTACACACAATGATAGTTGGAAACAAGATAATTTTTTACTGTCTAACTCTAAAATTGTTATTAACAGGTTTATAAATACATCATAAGAGTTTTGAATGGATTTGGAAGCCAATTGTGAGCAAAAATCCCAAAATTGCCAAATTGGCATAAAATCCCCCTAGGTGGGCCAATCTCGTCCCAAATCTCTCCAAATGGCCACGAACTGCTGAATTGGAATTTTTGATGTGTGCTTGGTCAATTATTACACCTTGGATAGTGTGGGTGTGGAAAAATGGATGGTTTAGAGTCTCAATGCAACATTAATTGCACCAAATCAAGCCAAATTTGGGCAACATCCCACTTTAGCGCGCCAATTCAACTTTCCTGTCCACATTCAATGAATGGGAGTGCACCAGCAATGATGGCTGTGCATATGTGGCTGGTTGAATAGTTTGGAGTACCCATGTGGGTCATATAACCTCAACTTGACATGGCATATGTCCACCTAAGCACCCCTAGTCCACCTCATAGTGTATTAAAGCTTACAAAAGTAATAAAATTGACTAATTAGTGTAACTAAGGTACTAATGATGGATTACTGTTCCAAAACCTCCCTTAATCCAACAACTAATTATTCTCACAAAATGATGAAGGCCTTGGCAACAATGGCTCAAGTCGCCTCAAGTACATAATCAGAAATTACAATTTGTATTTGTCCATGTGAACCGAGGAAAGAAGGAAAACCACATGGGAAAAAACTCCCCTCAAGAATGGACATGGGGCTGGACCTGCAATGATATAACAGAAAATTACCATCCTTCACTCACCCCAAGAAAATATCTCAGGTAAGTGAAGGTCTTCTCAGTGAAAGCCTTGGTAAAAATGTCAGCAGTTTGATCGGTGGATGGGCAATACTGCAGTGAGATCACCCTGTCATGCACTAAGCCCTGAATGTAATGCATGTGAATCTCTATGTAATTTGTCCTCTGCCTCTGTACTGGATCAGTAGATATCTTGATGGCACTTTGATTATCCACCCAAATGTTGGTTGGAGAATCAATTGTGACACCAAACTCCCAGAGAATTCCCTGCAACCAAACACACTGTGTTGCAGTATTGACTGCTGCCCTGTATTCGGCCTATGCTGATGAAAGTGAGATAGTGTGTTGTTTCTTACTTGACCAGAAAATGGGACCCTCAACAAACATGAATACAAAACCTGATGTTGACTTTCTGTCAATTGGATCACTGGCCCAATCTGAATAAGAAAATCCAACTAGTTGAAGTGATGAACTAGCTATCTAGTGCACCCTGAATTTCTTAGTTCCCTGGACATACTGAAGAATTATTTTTGCAACCCTCCAATGAATCTCATGTGTCTAGTGCATGTGTCTTGCTACAGTAATCATAGCATAAGACAAATCAGGTATTGAATGAGTGAGGTAGAGCAAGCTGTCCACTAGTTTCCTGTAGAGCGTGATATCCACCATTGGGGAATTGCCAAATTCATGCATTTTAATACCAGAAAGAAAGGGAGACTTGGCTGCCTTACAATCAGCCTTATTAAAATTCTTCATAAGGTCTGAAGCATACTGTGTCTGACTCATCATGATTCCCTTACCATTTTTCTCAATTTCCAATCCCAAAAATTGCCTTTGCAATCCTAGGTCTGTCATAGCAAATTCACTGTGCAAAGAGTTCTTAATTTGGCCAATTGAATTGGTGCAGTAACCTGTAATAAGAAGATCATCAAAATAAAAATCAATGAACTGAAAATCAACATCATTTTTCTGCAAATACACATTAGGGTCTGATTTGCATCTTGTGAAGCCAATTGGAAGCAAGAAAGAATCCATTTTTGTATACCAAGCCCTGGGGGCTTGCTTGAGTCCATATAGTGATTTTTTCAGCCTGCATACCAATGAAGGATCCTCTTGGAAACCTTCAGGATGCTGCATATATATCTCTTCCTATAGTTCACCATGCAATAAATCACTTTTTACATCCATGTGGTGAACTTCCCAACACTTAGTAGTTGCTAGTGCAAGAACTAGTCTAATTGAGTCCATCTTTGCAACCGGTGCAAAGGTCCGTGTGGAATAAACTCCATGGACCTGAGAATATCCCTTAGCCACTAATCTAGATTTATGTTTTATATCAGAACCATCAGCAGCAATTTTGGTCTGGAACACCCATTTACATTGAACAACTTTCCTCTTGGGAGGAAGGGGAACCAATTCCCATGTATTGTTCTCTTGGAGGGACTGAAGCTCATCTTCTATTGCTGACATCCATATTGGATCTGCACAATCTTACTGATATTTCTATGGTTCAGAAATTATCAGCATGTAACAGTGCTCAACAAGAGCACTATCACTTGCAAATGAAGCCTTACTAGTTTGTGATCTAGTTTTCCTAGGCTCTTCGGGATTGCCTGCCAATTCCCCAGTTGCTTGCACAATTGTTTCAGCCCATTTGGGCCTAGATGGTGAGTCATATACAACAATATCATATTCAGAAACATTCATATCAGAATTATTAGAAAAAACAGAGCATGTGTCATCACTTACATCTTCAAATGGTTGAGGAGAGGAACAATCCCCTGGTGCAAGTTCGAAATCTGGAATTGGCTCTTCTTCGAATTCGACACTTCTTTCAACAAAATTTTTGCTGGTGGATGTGTCAAAGAGCTTGTACCCTTTTGTTTCCTCACCATACCTAACCATGAGACAATCCTTGCTTTGTGGCTGCAAGGCTTTCCTCTTCTTTGAAGGGATTCTTGCCCATGCTTTTGTCCCGAATATCCTGAAATTTGAGACATTTGGTTTTTCACCAAACCATGCCTCGTAGGGTGCCATCCCTTTCACTGATTTGAAGAAGGCTCTGTTTTGAATGTGAGCAGCACAGCTGATGGCTTCAGCCCATAGCTTGGGATTAAGTTCCCTCATTTCTATCATGCAAGTTGTCATCTCTTTGAGAGATCTATTCTTTCTCTCTGCCACACCATTTTGTTGTGGTGTGTAGGGAGTTGAGTGTTGAATTTGGATGCCACACTCCTCACAAAGTTGTTGTAGATTCTTATTCACATATTCCTTTCCATTATCATTCCTAAGGACTTTGATCTTCTTCCCACCCTAATTCTGTACTAGTGCTTTCCAAACTTTGAGTTGCTCAAACACCTCAGATTTTAATTTCAAAAAATACACCCAGCAAAATCAAGAGTAGTCATCAATAAATGTAAGCACATACCTAGATCCACCATATGAGGGAGTGGGAAGTGAACCAATCAGATCAGAATTCAGCAACTGAAGTGGTCGTGTTTCTCTCCTTACCTTCCCCTTCTCGTAGCTCCGCTCAGGATGCTTCCCAATCACACATACAATACATGCTCCAGTAGATGGCTGAATTTGTGGAAGACCTTCCACCATTCCATCTTTGTGCAATGTTTGGAGATATCTATAATTCATGGGGCCAAACCTGTCATGCCATATTTTGGAAACTTCATTGGCATGTGAGTGAAGTGCTTGATCACTGGAAGTAGGGAGGAAATTAAATAATTTGTACATTTTCTCATGATGATCAACATACCCAACTGCAACAACTTGGTCTGTTGAGATTTCAGAAATCTCTACAGTGTCTGGAGTAAACATTACTCTCTTTGGCTCTCCTGTATGGGTCATCTAGTAGACTTATAGAAAATTTGCTGCAAGTTCTGGTACATACAGTACATCACTGAAGAACCCATGGTCTAAATCAATTAAACCAATCCCTTTGGTCTAGAGTTCAAAATCATCTCCCATTCGAACTGCTGGGCCAACATTCGAACTCATGGAGGAGAAGAATTATATCCTGGATACCATATTCCTGGAAGCACCTGAATCAATAATAAAAGATGAGGAATTAGAAGTACCTACCACCAATACATGACCTTTCTCCTTGCCTTCACTTGAACTGGATTTTCCATCTTTCTTCCTTGCGCTGTCAGGAACTGGAATGTTGTTCTTCTCTAGTAGCTGCACCATGGTGTCTATGGTTTTCTTCATGCATGAGCTTTTTGGATTCCATCCCTTGTGGCAATAAGATCATTTGGCATTCTCTTTTCTTTTCTTCTCCTTTTCTTTGGGTGGATTTGTATCTCCCTCACTGGATTTGGGTTTTTCTGATTTCTTCTTGTCCGACAACTTCAAATTCTTGGACTTGGGTTTTCCCTTTGCTGAATTCGAAACCCCCACTGCTAGTGCTTGATATTTGGTCTTTATGGAACCCATTTGGACCAATTTGTCCTGCTCTTGAGTGAGTGACTCCATGAAATTTTCCAGACTTGGCATTTTCCAGTTTCGAAGGGTGATTTTTCCTGAGTGAAATTTTCTCACAAAGACTAAGAACTCTGGCCCTAACTTCGAAAGTATAGAAAATATCAATTGATCTTCCTTCTTCTCAATCCCACATTGTTTTAACTGCAATACAAGTTATTTGAACCTGGTGAAGAAGTCCTGGATTGTATCATAGTGCGCTAGGCTCAAGTTTATCAGCTCATTCTCAAGCTGGTGACCATTTAGCTCATCAATTTTGCCAAATAGAGACTCAAGATTCTCCCAAACCTCATTTGGTGATGTCAAACTGCCAAGGTGGAACAAAAACTCTCTTGAGATGCTCAGACATAGCAAACCATATGCTTCATCCAATTTGTTAAAATACTTGGATTTTTCTACAGTAGAATTTGCTTCCACTTCAGTGCCCATGGTAACTCTGAAAAGCCCCTTGGCTCTCAATTGAATCACCATCTCTGCCTTCCATTCAAAGAAGTTGAAAGGTGTTAGCATGATGTGGGTAGCCTCCATTACTTCCTGCGTTGATGGTGGTGAAATTGCTAACTGGGTTACACTCAGCAATTTGATTTTATCTAGAATTTACTAACAAAGCAGCTCAAATCCACTAAGAATTTGGTCTGCAACTCAAAAATATCCAACTAGCTCTGATACCACGTGATAAATTCAAACCAGCAAGCGAGTAATTCGAACAACAGGAGAATTTAGGAGTGTTAGTGAGGTTCACAAATCAAATTTGGGTGCAAGATTCAGCAAAAACCATCAAATTACAGTTAAATTACACACAATGATAGTTGGAAACAAGATAAATTTTTACTGTCTAACTCTAAAATTGTTATTAACAGGTTTATAAATACATCATAATAGTTTTGAATGGCTTTGGAAGCCAATTGTGAGCAAAAATCCCAAAATTTCCAAATTGGCATCAAACCTCTCTAGGTGGGCCAATCTCGTCCCAAATCTCTCCAAATGGCCACGAATTGCTGAAGTGGCATGGCTGATGTGTGCTTGGTCAATGATTACACCTTTTAAAATGTGGGTGTGGAAAACTGGATGGTTTAGAGTCTCAATGCAACATTAATTGCACCAAATCAAGCCAAATTTGGGCAAAATCCCACTCTAGCGCTCCAAGTCAACTTGCCTGTCCACATTCAATGAATGGGAATGCACAAGCAATGATGGATATGCATATGTGGCTGTTTGACCAGGTTGGAGTACCCATGTGGGTCATAGAACCTCAACTTGACATGGCATATGTCCACCTAAGCACCCTTAGTCCACCTCATAGTGTATTAAAGCTTAAAAAAGCAATAAAATTGACTAATTAGTGTAACTAAGGTACTAAAGATGGATTACTGTTCTAATAGGGGTAACCATTTCAACCAAATTTAGACTATATTCTATCCAATACAGTCATAGAAGGCTCTCTCTTTTCACAGAGGAAAGAAACACATATATAAAGCTTTGGACATCTCGCAGAAGGCTAGATTTCTTATGGTAACAAGGTGTTGATAGATTTAACAAATGGCGGAACAGACAGACAAGAAAATAATTGGTTAATGGAGTTAAATCCCAAATCAGTCTAGGGTATTATAACAAAAATGAGAAAGTGAATTTCCTTTATATTCCAAGGCAAAGTAAGTGGCACAAACAGTCAAATATCTTGAAAGGGTGCTAAGGGGAAAAGGGGAAAAGCCCAGCGAAACAAGAGGCACCTATCTGTGGATGAATCTCTTGCACTACATTTAGCAGAATAAACAACAAAGGCTGGTATCTATAGTGGAGCATAGGAGATGAATTCCACCGCATTTACCAGAACACAATAAAAAATGCAGCGTCTGATACGAGGAGCACTTAATTGAGAGTGAATTCCTTGTATACTAATCTAGAGCGCATTAGCAAAAATACACAAAAAATAAAAGTGATAAACATGAAACACATACTGAATGTAACCACCTTGATGATTCTCATAAATGCAGGATCATATTTCTCATTAATACTTCCAAGAGAGTTACAGAGACAAAACCAGAGCAGAATGATTTCTGAATGAAAATCTCAACCCTTTCCTCATCAATTGAGGACATATGTATAATGCCATAGATCCCGAGACCAACCCCGAAACATAGCCCAATTCTATTAAGATGTGGGAATCAAATCCTGACAGATTGCTGAGGTGGTAGATTTGTCATTATCACAAAAAAATTAGGAAAATATGCGGTGAAGCGCGTGCTTGATCAAAACAACAAGTATGGCATCTGAGACTCAGGCTTGCTGGTTGAAAGTGACGTTTTGGAGCACTCCCAAAGGTTTGGTGCTGCCTCAGCTCTATATTTTTTATTCAACAGTAGAGGTGAAGGATCCGTTCTTCATTTCAAGCAGTTTTTCTTATACAGTTTCCCCCTAATCTTCATTCTTTCACCTCTTTAAGGAGTTGAATCATTGACAAATAGGATTCAGATCTCCATCTTCATACCTCAAATGGTGATAGCTGTGTGAAATATGAGAGAGGTTTTTTTAATTGACCATGTTCCCGACAAAACCCATGTGTCGATTTAGATAGATTCCCCTCCATATCATCCAAATCTTATTTTGAAGTTGGTGACTAAGACGAGATTGCGAAATTCTGAAAAATTTCCCTCTGAAGATGGTTTTGATTCTACCAAGCTATAACACCTGTGTAAAAAATGATAGAGCTTATTATAGATAAGGATGTTCTGCAGAAAAAAACCTCTCTCAGTTTCTCAAAATATTTCTTGGTTTTGCGGAAACCACTCGCTAAATGCAATGACTAAAACAACCATTTCCTCGAAATAACTCTTCTTCACTGGCGCTACCTTTGTTTTAAGTGTTTCAATATCACATTTTCACTATGTAGGAGATTCCGCTCAAATAATTGGAGGTTAATCTCCCTTCAATTTCTACCGGCGAAATAAATCTTAACCGTAAATTCATTTTTGGAAAATTAAAATGGTGGCAACACGTGTCTTAACTCGCCCCTCCAATATCGCTGAGCCCAAACTGTTATTTCTCCGCGCGCTTGTGGAATTTGAAGCTGATCTAAACTATTGAATTGAAATGAGTTTGATCTTGAGAAGTTCAATAATGGAGATTGTACTATATTTCACAACACTTAGAAAACTAATTACCTCATGCATCTTTACCATGCGAAATCCAACTCGGCCACTCATGTTCTTCACCTACCCATCTAATGCTTGATTCCATGAGAAATTTAATACCATTTCTCAATGTCTCAAAACATTAAATTTTCCACTATTTTCCTCTGCGAATTGGTTCTGGAGCGTTGGATGCAATTTCCCTGTGATTTGCATTGTTGATCGCTGAAAAATAGGCTTCAAAGCCCCACCTACATATCTCAACTGGTGATATCTGTGTAAAATATGAGAGAGGATTTTGTAATTGACCATGTTCATGAAAAAACCCATGTGTCCATTTGTCCATATTCCCTTCCCTCTCTTCGGTATATTCTTTTGAATTTGATGACTCAGACAGGATTGCGAATTTATGGAAAAATTCCCTTTGAAGATCCCTTTGATTATCCCAATCCATAATACCTGTGTAAAAACTGAGAGAGGTTATTGTAGATGAGAATTTTATAAATAAAAACCTCTCTTATTTTCTCAAAATTATTTTTGGTTTTGCAAGAAAAGATCTCATAATTTAATGACTAAAATAGTCTTTTAAAAAAAACATGCGTTGTTGTACCATATACAAAATTTCACCAAGCTTTATAACCTCAAATCTCCTGCACTTTTCCACTACGAAATCAACATGAAATGTCAATTGGGATTAGATACAACCTGATCCGTCCTACTAGTGCAGCCCATACTAGATTTCACAACCTCAAAGAATTTGTTTTTCCCATGCTAGTTGTTGGTGCGAAATTTACCATCATAGTGTGTGATTTTATCTCACATGCATAAGGTGAAATGTGTTTTCATTGTTTATATACCCTATAAAATTCAATGTTTATCAAGGAACAAAGCAATACAATACCCTTGTGACCTTAGCGCTGGTCTTCTTAGGCTTGTGTTGTTGTTGATGTGTGGTGGCCCCCTATACGATTTTGGTGTTTGACTTTTCACTGCTTTATGAACCCCAATGCTTCACTATATGTACACGAACAAGAAATGTAATAAGAATTAATGGTGCACTTTGATATGTTAAATTCTTGGGCCCCATGGGCTTGGTCCCATTTTACAACAATGGACCTTTGTCTCATTTATTGTTTATATAAAATAAACTTTATTTTAATAAACAATAGACATTGGCCCATATATAAACTTGATTATAAATCCAAAATCAATGTAGATGTTTTATCTTGAAACCATTTTTGTTTTCTTTTACTTGAACTCCCTTTGAAATCCTTTTCTCTTGCAAACCTACCCAATCGAGAAAACCAACTCCAACAAAAATAAAATTTAGCACATGTGCAAACAACAGCTCCAACTCGGGGATGCTATCCTCCCTATGAGGTAGCAAAGAACCCGTAGACCAGGTGCCAAATCCATTGGGCGGATCACAAAATTCTCTGAAACCTCAACCTGTTCAATCCATACTGCAACCAACTGTACTCTACAAGTCTGAACTTGAAACTAAACTGAAACTAAAATTCTACTGAAATCAAACTAAAACTACTAGAAAAGAAATGCTCACCATGTCGAGCTTATTTACACACTCCTACCTATCCTAGTTGATCGAACACTAATGCACAATTTGGTAAATTCTTCCTTCCAATGAAGCCAAACAAGCAATTGATCCAACAGATAAACTTTCTCATCATGCTTAAGTGAAATCAGAACATAAAACATAATGGAAAAAGACAATGGCACCGAATTCGATCCTTGCTACAAACCCATAACCAACTAATCCAATTGCAAAATTTTATCCATGTGATCAGTCACTGAGTCATAAAGAATATGGCAGTCTTCAAAAAATCCTGCCATTTGATTACCATAAGAACGGTGCTCGAACTGTACATTGCCTTGTACATTATCAAACTGATATTGAAAAGAATCTTGCAAGGATTTTTCATGACAAATTCCAAATGAGATATCGACCTCTTCATTCGAAATTTCTGAATTAAAAATTTCATCTTCTTTATATGTTTTAGCAGAAATATCATTCTTCTCTCCAACAGATTCAGGAAAACAAAGTTCTTCTTGATACAAGATTTCTGAATTTGAACAACAAAAGGGAACATGCATTTGAGAACCCTCATCTTCTTCTCTGTTATTCAACTCTTCGTAGCATACTAATGGTTTTTGTATAGGCTGGGATGGATTGTATAATTGTTCTTATTTCTTATCATCCATTTCAAGGAAGTTTATACCTTCATCCACAATCTCAAATTTTTGTTTTTGATAAGAAACTTTAAGTCTCTTTTTCAGCCACTCAAATGAAGAAAAACAAAAAGGAAAACAGTCACTTTGAACATGTTTACTGTCTGCTTTGTTTTCATCCTTTTGATCTTGGATTGCAATGAGATTTTCTTCACTAACAGAATTTGTGACAGGCTGATTGCATCCCTCAACAAAAAAATTAGTACAACTACCTCCTTTCAAATCACTGGGTTGATCATCTTCTACAAGCAAATAGGGCTTTATATATTCATGTACATCTTCGGGTGAAATTTGAATTTGATCAACACGCAAAGGTCTTCCTTCCACCATTATTTCGAAATATGATTCCTCTTTACTTGCAATTTAGGAAAACAAACATGTGAAAGGAAGGAATACAGGACTGAGATTTTCCAGAATTATCATTCTCTATGTAATCAGTCCCATAAGTATTGCAACTTCGAAGAGATTGTGGTTGCAAAAAGGATTTTACTTTTTTCTGGTTGGAAAGGGGTAGCCTCTTCTTGTAACAAAATTTTGGAAGTCAAATGATATGAGGAAGGATCTAATTGATAGTCCCAACTTCTTTCTTGGTCACCCAAAGGTTTACAAGACTGCTGCAAATTATCATCTACCTCAACAAAAGAAATGTAACTAGTTGAATCAGAGTTTTGGCTTATGTCCACTTCAGGCAAGGGAGACAATATCAACTGCTGGGGATTTTTTTGAATATCAGGGCAATTGGTTTGTATTTATTTTTGAGCTGAGTATACATGTAAGATCTCTAAAATTTCCTCATCCATAAACTCATCATCACCATACAGGTTTTCTAAATTTTTGATGAAACCTTTAACATGCATGCAACAATCTTGAACTAGCAGCAAGGAAGGGTATTGATCTTTAAAATGTTCATGAAATATTGTATGAAAATATTCAAGGGAATATACACTCTCTCATACCATGACTATGCATTTCCTTCCAAACTGGCCATGAACATTTTCATTAAAGAATCCTCATGCAATTTAACTCCCTGCTTATGTATATGCATATGAAATATAACCAAATGAAGGGCAACATCATCACTCTTTTGATTTTTTGAAATTTGGAATATATGTTTTCCAATCTACATTAGGTATTCCATTCAGAAAACTAGGGATGTGAGCAAGATTCATAGGGGCATACCTTGCTGAAATAGAACTCATCTTGATAATGAAGAAACTGAATCAATTCTTCGATCTTTGCAACCCTTTGACAATGGGGCTACCATGGAACATTATGTAGAATGGATTCTTCACAAATGGAGTCACCATAGGAACTTTGAAAATATTTGCAGCTTCTGGGTGGTCGATATTCCCAATAGAGTCACCTTCCAAGGATTTGAGTGGAGTCGCTAGAGCATGTACAACCAATTCTGTGTCTAGGACACGCTGCTCAACCAGGTCATAGAACTGAAGCAATGTCATTTTTCTCGAGGAGATAGTACCAACTAGGTCCCCGACAATGACGCCAAGATGTTAGCACCCTGTAATTTTCCCGTTGTTGTTGCAGGAAGTCACAGGGGTAACTATTTCAACCAACTTTAGACTGTATTCTAGCCAATACAGTCAAAGAGGGCTCTCTCTTGTCACAGAGGAAAGAAACAAATATATATAAAGCTTTGTATAGCTCGCAGAAGGCTAGATTTCTTATGGTAACAAGGCGATGATAGATTTAACAAATAGAAGAATAGACAAACAAGAAAATCATTGGGAAATGGATTCAAATCCTGAATCAGTCAAGGTTATTATAGAAAAAATGAGAAAGGGAATTTCCTTTATATTTTGAGGTAAAGTAAGTGGCAGAAACAGTCAAATATCTTGAAAGGGTGGTAAGGGGAAAAGGGGAAAAATCTCAGCGAAACAAGAGGCACCTATCTGTGGATGAATCTCTTGCACTGCCTTTAGTAGAATAAACAACAAAGGCTGGTATCTATAGTGGAGCATAGGAGATGAATTCGAAGGAATTTACGAGAACAAAATAACAAATGCAGTGTCTGATACGAGGAGCACTTAACTGAGAGTGAATTCCTTGTATACTAATCTAGAGTGCATTAGAAGAAACACACAAAAAATGAAAGTGATAAATAGGAAACACAAACTGAATGCAACGATTGTGATGAATCTCAGAAACACGGGAGCATATTTCTCATTAATACTTCCAAGAGAGTTACAGAGTGTTATAGCTGATTTTACCACTTCCAGTGAATCACACTTTGTATGGCCTTCCCCTATCCCTTTGCAGACTCCTTAGACCCCGTGGACCATTTTTTGTCCTTTGATGTTTCCTTGACCATCCCTAAAAACATGTGAAAAATGATACATGCGACTTTTAAACCCTTAATCGCGTATATACGCGGGTTTGACCCCTAAAACCGTGTACATCGAGATGTGTACAAAATCCAAATCCTTTTGGAGTTTTCCTTGACATGGATCTGACTCACCTGACTCCTGGCCTTCCCTATGCCTTGAGATTGCTCAGATTCGACCTTTCATTACCCCTTTGAAAAGATATATAAGGAACTCTATGGTACATTGAAGGCATATGAGAGAATTGAGAGCAGAGAAACTATAGTCCATTGTTGCCAGAACTTATGCTTGAGTTTGCATCCCTTTGTCCCTTGGAGCACTTTTGTGTTCTTCCCAAGCTTTCCTTTTGCTTGTGAGATTGCTATCGAGAGATGGAGGATTGAAGTGGTGGAGGCCCAAGTGGGGGATTCAGTTTCTCTGGTTCGCAAACGTGCCGACAGAGGTTGTATATATTGTAATCTTTGATTTATATTAATAGAAATATCTTTTCCTGTCCAATAATGTGTGTTTGAATGAATATTTTATCCATGGGATGATTTCAAATGCTTATACATTATTGATTATATATGCTAGAATAGATCTAACACCATGATATATAGTATTCTTGTATTGTTTACTTGTTGTTGAGGAAGTAATTTATCAATTCAAGTTAAAGTTGGAAAGCTCAATGGGGATCTACTTCAACTGTTCAGAATAAAGTACGAGGTCTGATCCTTTAGTGTTAGACATTTACTTTCTATTACATATTGGAAAGGATTGATTTCTGGAGTCAAGTTGTCTGTTGTGGTACCCCAACCCATAGGAATTTATCTCCGTAACATAGAGACAAAACAAGAGCAAAATGATTTTTGAATGAAAATTCCAACCCTTTCCTCATCAATTGAGGACATATTTATAATGCCATGGCTCCCGGGACCAAACCCAAAACAAATCCCAATTCTGTTATAGCATGGGAATCAAATCCTGGTAGATTCCCGAGGTGTAATATTTTTCATTATCACAAACAAGTTAGGAAAATATGGGGTGATGCGTGTGCTGATCAAAACAACAAGTATGGAATCCGAGACTCAGGCTTGCTGGTTGAAAGTGACGTTTTGGAGCACTCCCGATGGTCTGGTACTGAATCAGCGTTGGATTTTTCTTCAACATTAGAGGTGAAGGAGTATTTCTTCATTTCAAGCACTTATTCTTATACATTTTCCCCCTAATCTTCATTCTTTCACCTCTTTAAAGAGTTAGACCACTGAAAAATAGGCTTCATATCTCCATATGCATACCTGAAATGGTGATAGATGTGTGAAATATGAGAGAGGTTTGTGTAATTGACCATGTTCACGAAAAAATCCATGTGTCCATTTGGCCTTATTCCCCTCCATCTCATTGGAATCTGCTTTTGAATTTGGTGACTAAGACGGGATTGCGAATTTCTGAAAACTTTCCCTCTAAAGTTGGCTTTGATTATCACAAATCATAGCACCCCTATAAAACCTGAGAGAGGTTATTGTAGATAAGGATGTTCTACAGAAAAATATCTCTCAGTTTCTCAAAATATTTCTTGGTTTTGCGAAAACCACTCTCTAAATGCAATGACTAAAAAAACCATTTCCATGAAATTACTCTTCTTCATTGGCACTACCTTTGTTTTAAGTGTTTAAATATCACATTTTCACTATGTACAAGATTCCACTCAAATCATTTGAAGTTAACCTCCCTTCAATTGCTGCCGGCGAAATAAATATTAACCGTAAATTCATTTTTGGGAAATTAAAACGGTGACAACACGTGTCTCAACCTTCCCCTCCAACAAAATTTTGCTGACCCCATACTATTATATCTCCATGCGCTTGTGGCATACGAAGCTGATCTGAACCGTTGACTTGAATTGAGTTTGATCTTGAGCCATTCAAGAATGGAGATCCTACCATATTTCACAGCGCTTAGAAAACTAATTACCTCATGCATCTTTACCATACAAAATCCAACTCAGCCGCTCATCTTCTTCACCTACCCATCTAACGGTTGATTCCGTGAGAAGTTTAATACCATTTCTCAATGGTTCAAAACATTAACTTGTCCGCTATTTTCCTCAACGAATTGCTTCTGGAGCGTTGGATGCAATTTCCATGTGATCTGCATCGTTCATCGCTGAAAAATAGGATTCAAATCCCCACATACATATCTCAACTAGTGATAATTCTATAAAATATGAGAGAGGTTTTTGTATTTGACCATGTTCCCAACAAAACCCATGTGTCCGTTTTTCTATATTACCCTCCAGATCTTCGGGATCTTCTTTTTAATTTCATGACTCATATAGGATTGTGAATTTATGGAAAAACTCTCTCTGAATATCCCTTCAATTATCGCAATCCATAAATCCATAATACTTGTGTAAAATATGATAGAGGTTGTTGTATATGAGAATTTTCTGAAGAAAACACTCTCTCAGTTTCTCAAAATTTGTTTCGGGTTGGAGGGAAAATATCGTGTAAGTTAATGACTAAAACTGTCATTTAAAAAAAAACATGCTTTGTTGTACCATATACAAAATTTTGCTGAGCTTTATAACCTTAAATATCCTGCACTTTGTCATTGCAAAATCAACATGGAACTTCAATCGGGATTAGATACGATTTGATTTGTCCAATAGTGGATCCCATACTAGATTTCACAACCTCAAAGAATTTGTTTTTCCTGTGCTAGTTGCTGGTGCAAAATTTACCATCATAGTGTGTGCTTTTATCCCACATGCATAAGGTGAAATGTGTTTTCATTGATTATATACACTGGAAACTTCAATTTTTATCAAGGAACAAAGCTCTATAATACCCTCGTGAGCTCAACACTGGTTTGCTTAGGCTTGTATTGTTGTTGATGTGTGGTGCCCCCTTATATGATTTTGGTGTTTTACTTCTCACTTGTTTATGAACCCCAACTCTTCATTACATGTCCAGGAACAAAAAATGCAATACGACGAATGCTTGGGCCCCATGCGGGCATAGGATTTCGGGCTTGGCCCGATTTTACAAAAATGGACCTTTGTCTAATTTATTTTTTAAATAAAATAAAATTTATTTTAATAAATAATAGACATTGGCCCATATACAAACTTGATTATAAAGCCAAAATCAATGGTGATGTTTTATATTGAAACCATTTTTCTTTTTCTTTTGCTTGAACACCCAATCAAATCCTTTTCTCTTGCAAACCTGCCCAATTGAGAAAACCAACTTTCACAAAAATAAAATTTAGCACAGGTGCTAACACTAGGGAAGGTAATCAGAGGTTTTCCTGCTTGAAAAATAGGATTCCTACTACACTCCTCCCCATTGAAGAATTGTTGATAGCATACTATATTAAGGGTTTTCCTATAACCATTTCTATGTGGGTAAAACATGCTCACAATACAACCCTACAATAGGCCTTTGCTGAGGCCTGTCTTATAGAAAAGGATATGTATGGACTTAAGGATAATCTAGACCATGAACCTGAAAGACCTTCTACTTCTAGGAGAAGGGAAGAGCACATTCCTAAGCCCACTAACCTATAAAAAGACCCTTATGAAATGGACAACATCAAGAAGTTGTTGCAAAGGATGTCCAATGATATGGTTGATCTCAAAAGGGAAAATGGTGATAACTAGGGAAATAACAGGGGTTAGGCAAGGCCACCACCTAGGAGACCTTATCAAGCCCCTTTAAATCAGCCACCTCCGAACCCTCGTGAAGCACTCACTTCTGATGAGATTAATCTATTTTCAAAGCCTTAACCTCTACTCCTCCAAACACACAAAATGATGACAAACGGGAAATTCCAAAGGCTACACTTCCTAGTGGTGAACCAGATCCATTTGTCAATACTATTAACTATTTTTTCAGAATTTCCTATGGCTGACACACCACCAACAACGTCTGCACAAATAACAGGAAAATCAGTCTCGACTAAAGATAAAGTCATTCCTGAGGTTGAGTACAATCTTACAGACGACCTAAAAAGATATAAAGCTAACATCTATGTTTTCGATCTTCTCAAGATACCATCTATCAGAGAAATTTTTCCCAAAAATATGGTACTAAATAGGTTAAGAGAATCCCAAACCACAACTTAGAAATTTGTACTAAGCCTGAATCCCAGAAGTCTTCCACTAAGAGGGTACCACCTTTCTTGCTCACTTTTGAGATTTTCAACAGGAATGTCCATAAATGTATGATTGACTCAGGAGCATATTCAAATGTTATGCTTGTCTCAGTTTGTAGAAAGTTGAATGCTGTATGGGAATCTTGCCCTACACAGATCGGGCAACTAGATAGATCCAAAGTTAAAGTCTTGGGTGAGTTGAAAAATGATCTGCTGACATTGTCTATTTATCCCAGAATACATCAAACAATAGATATTGTAGTGGCCTACGTACCAGAAACTTATGGTATGTGGTTAAGTAGAGATTGGTCTGAAAAATTGAAAGGATATTTTGTTACAGACTGGTCTCAACTGTGGCTGCCATACAACAAAAGGCCCGATTAGATTAAGATAAACAGGGAGCCTCTTATGAAACAAACAATCAAATATCTTAATGATCCATCTGAACGAACAGTTTTTGTAAATTTATTTGTGGAACATTATAGTTTTGACTCCTACTTCGGCGATTTACCAGCGGATGTTTCTTCGAATCGAAATGTCGACAAATTGTCGAAAATATATAACTGTAAGGTTGTTCCTTTTGTTGGTGATATTGTATATAATGTGTAAGATGTTAATACAAACTTTATATTAGATTTATCTTCTTGGACACGCTTTTTTGATGGATCCAGGTCCAAAGATGGTGTCAGTGCTGGTTGTGTGCTCATAGATCCAAAAGGTACCAAATGGATGATTTCTTGCAGATTAGAGTTCCATTGTACACACAATATTGTGGAATATGAATCTTTGGTGAAAGGGTTGAAGAAAGTCATTGACCTAGGAGCTGATATTATTCAGTACTATGGTGACTTAAAGATCATTGTTAAATAGGTAAGGAACCAGATTCACTGCTTAGCTCCTCATCTTTTGAACTACAAAAAATTAGTAGGGGATATGACTAATTCATTCAAATCTTTCAATATTAAGTCCATCTTCCAGTCACAGAATTTCGATGCTGACCTATTGGAAAATACCGCATCCAAACTCATCCCACCAGAAGGTCCCTCTCCTAGACTTTCTCCATAGATCTTATGTATAGGCCTTCCTTTCCAGACAATGTTACAAACTGGAAGATATTTGACGATGATATGCAAATTTTAGATTTTCTCACAGCACAAGATACTTTTAAGGAATTTTTCATAGATGAGGTTGAACACGAGAAATCCTTATCCAAAAATGTCTTTCCTTCCAATCAGATTCCCAAGTTGGTTTTAAACTTAGAGAGGATTTATGATTTACAAGATAAATTTATGGGTAATCCTAATCGTAAAACACAAATTTCTACACTTAATCACAAGACTGTAAATCTAGGCACAGAAGACAGTCCTAAATTTATCAATATAGGCCTAAATTATTCCCTTGAAGAAGAAAGGGCTTTGGTTAAATTGTGTAAAGAGTACAAATATGTCTTTGCATGGACCTACGATGACTTAAAAACTTTCGATTCGTCCATTATTCATCACAATATACCATTAAATCCTGATGTTAAACCATATCAACAGAAGTTGAGGAAAATGCACCCAAGCCTAGAGCCTTCCATAAAGAAAGAACTTGACAAGCTCCTGAAAGCTAGAATCGTTTTTCCCGTCAGACACACATAATGGATCTCTAATTTAGTCCATGTTCGTAAATAGAATGGAGAAATCAGATTATGTGTGGATTTCAGGAATATCAAAAGGGCTTTCGAGAAGGATAATTATCCAGTTCCATCCATGGAATAGATCTTGCAAACTGTTTCGGGTGCATAGATGTTCTCCCTCCTTGATGGTTTTTCAGGGTATAACCAGGTTCTAGTGACAAACTCCGATCAACTAAAAAATTCTTTCAGGACACCCTGTGGCACTTTTTCTTACAGGAGGATGCCTTTTGGGCTAATTAATGATGGTGACACCTTTCAGAGATCTATGGATATAGATTTTTGAGGTTTATTACAAAGATTTGTTTTTGTATATTTAGATGATATTACTATCTTTACTAAGAAAAGACATGATCATTTGCTAGCTTTGAGGCATGTTTTTTACAGATGCAGAAAATATGGCATTTCTTTGAACCAAAATAAATTGGTTTTTTGTTGTCTCTGAAGGTAAAATCTTGGGATTCATTGTTTCTAAAGATGGAACAATCATTGATCTCGAAAGGGTGGAGGAAAATGAAAAGATCGGTCTTCTTAGATCAAAGAAAGCTATGCATTATTTCTTAGGAAAGATTAATTTTCTTAGAATATTTGTTCCTAACTTCGCACAGATCGTCAGACCTATTCAAGACTTGGAAAAGAAGGATGTTGTACTTAAGTATTCTGATGTACAGAAGGATGCATTTAAAAGCAGAAAGAAGGCCATAATTAAGGCTCCTACACTATTTCCCCCTGATTTTTTGATAGATTTTGTTTTATACACTTTTTCCACTGACGTTTCATATGCTTCTATGCTCTCATAGAGAAATAATGAGGGCCCTGAAATCCCTGTGTCTTTTATGAGCTCCACATTCAGAGGGGAAGAATTGAATTATACTCAGATAGACAAGAAAGCATATACGGTCTACAAGTTTGTAAAACATTGATGGCCCTACTTGCTGAAATCAAAGACAAAGGTAGTAGTCCCATGCATAACAGTAAGGAACGTGTTGATTCAGAAAGAGTTGGGAGAAAAAAGATCTCACTAGATGACTGCGCTCCAGGAGTATGATTTGGAGATAAAACCTGCCAAAATGGTAAAAGGGTAAGGTTTGTGTTTGATGGCATCCCAATCCAATGTTCCAGAGTAGGAATGACAATGCATCTATGAGGAAGAGATCACGGCTAATGCTATTGATGTCATTACTGCTCTTTCACTTGAATGGTATGATGACATTAGATTTTATCTCATACACGGGTATGCCCCTCCAACTCTTGACTTTAAAAATTGTAGGACCCTAAGAATCAAAGCAAAAACTTACCAGTTTATTGATAATGTGTTGTTTCGTAAGAATTATGATGGTGTCTTTCTCAGGTGTTTGGAAAAACCAGAGGCTGACTAACTTTTGGTTGATTTACATACAGGGCCTGCAGGTGGACATTACTCTGGAGAAAACACAGCTCACAAGGTATTAAGAGCAGGTTATTATTGTCCTACCCTATTTAAATATTCTTATAATCTTGTTAGAAAATGTGAGCCATGCCAAAAATGTGTTGGAAAATTAAGAAAGCCAGCTTTTCCTTTGCAACCTGTTATCATCCAGTACCCTTTTCAGCAGTGGGGAATGGATTTTTTTGGTCCAATCTCTCCTCCCTCCTCATTGCAGCACAAGTACATCCTGAATGCAAAATATTATTTTACTTGATGGGTGGAAGCAATCCCATTAAAGGTTGTTAACACTGATTCGGTCACATCTTTCTTAGAGAGCAATATCCTCACCAGGTTTGGAGTACCTGAATTTTTGGTTTTTGACAATGCTTCATATTTCAACTCTATTGATCTCACTCAATATTACCTTGAGAAAGGGATAAAATTAAAATACTTTGCTAACTACTATACATAAGGTAATGGCCTAGCAGAATCCTCTAATAAGAATTTGATCAATATTCTTAAGAAGATTGTAGCTGAAAGCCACAAGGATTGGCATACTAAACTTTCTAGTGCTCTATGGGCTGACAGGATAACCCCTAAAGCTTCAATTGATAATTCTCCCTACTGTTTGGTCTACGGAAAATAAGTTGTCTTACCACCAAACCTCCTACTTCCATCTTTACATATCGCTCAGTCGTGTTCACAAGATCTTGATTCTTCCCCTTTGCGAAATAGAATTAACACCCTTATTAATCTATAGGAAGAAAGAGAGAAGTCCAGGAACAAAATGCACCATCATCAACAGTTGGTCAAAAGGTGGTTTGATGATAATTCGTCCACAAATCATCAGTTTGAGATTGGGGATATGGTACTCAAGTGGGATAAGACCCACAAATAAAAATGAGACTACACAAAGTTTCAACGTCTGTGGTTAGGACCATTCATTATTACTGAAAAGCTCAGTCTTGGTACTGTTCGCTTGAAAACATTAGAGGGTGTTACTGACACCTTTCCAATAAATGTCCATCTCCTCAAGAAATACTTTTCTTGAGGTAAGCTCCACTTACTCGTTCATATTGTGTGGTTTTGATTAGTGTGATTAGTTTGACTGGTTTTTTATTTGTTTTATTTTCCTCTTATAAAAATTGATCTTCCCTACAGCAGCCAATGCCTGATGGTAAAGTAGTTTCTCCTAAATACCTTTACTGATAGTTTTGATCTTTATTTGTCGGAAATATTTGCTTGTTTTTTGTTTGAATTAATATCCTTATAGGAAAAGCAAGCCAGGATCTATTGTTGGCATTATCTATACTGAAATCCATGTTTTTGTTGATCATTATCTTTATTGTCTTCATAATGACATGGAAGTTGTTGGGGATACTCCTGCTTTTCTTCCTAAGACTATGGTGATTATAGTAGTACATCTATACTAGTTTCTTTTAACCTTCAGGTTTTTTTTCCTTCTGATCTCACCCTTGTCACCTGGGACCTACATATATA
>LPNX010508688.1:180179-203229 GCA_001517045.1 Pseudotsuga menziesii
ATTATTACAAGCCTTCCTGACCATGTCCATGAGTGATACTTGGAATGAAATTACTGATAGGTAGTTACCAAGCCATGGTAATAGCTTTTGGGGTAAAAATCCAAAGGACAGGGGGTCTCTTGACAGAGCCAACTTGTTCAGTTTCCAGGTAAAAGCTGTGTATGGCATTGTTCTCTAACAAGGTAGTGTTCTTGACAAGGTTGGGTTTGGTCTCATCTCATTAAAAAAAAGAGAGAGAAAAGAAGAACGAGTTGTAAACACTCAAAATAAAATGCCTATGTCCCAGGTGATTTTGGTTTGAAGATCATAATATTAACCCAAGGTTTCTTATGAAGAGACTTATCTTTAACTACTTATCACTTATGCCCATTTTGAATGGATGTTTTAGTATTATTATCGCTCTTTAGTTCATTGAATATCATTATCAATTATCACATGCATGTGGTATCAATTATAGTATTTTTCTCTACTATATCTGGTTATTTCTCATATGAGTTTACTACCAAAACCAATATCTTTATACTGACATGTTTTCTTCGGATTTTCATGTAAAAGGTAATCAGAGATAACTGCTTCTCCCTAGAAAGTCGCCATTTGTCACTGCCTGCAACAGATTTCCATTCCAAACCATCAAAATGGGGAACCCCCATTGACTAGTTTTCTAGCCATATCTCACTAAGGGAGATTATCAAGTTGTAAATTCTTTCATGTTTTCTTGGTTTGAATAAATTTCTTCCGTAAACCTTATGTGTTTTGGATTTTTTGGGACCTTTTATCTTTTTCCATACTCCTTTTCAAAGTTTTCGATTCCCCACTTCCGAAATCAGAAGCAAAAACCCCTTTTTTACAGGTATACCGAAGTTAGTTTTTCAATTTCCTATTTCCAATTTCTAACATTTCGGATACCGAAAATATTAGTTTTTCAAATAAAGAAAAGTCGAAGTTTTGATTCCCGACTTCTAATTTTCGGGTATCAGAAACTAGAAAAATATGGCTTTGTTAAAATCGTTTGATGTTCTTCCGATTCCCAACTTCTGTTTTTTAGGTATTAGATATCGCAATACTGCTTTTGATCTATGATTTACTTACTTTACCGATTTTTTATTATTGGGAACCAGAGGATCAATTTTGAATAAAATGGAAGGGTGTCTTTCCAATTTTCGATTTCCGATACTTTGGGTCTCAAAAACCAAAATTGTCATTTTTGTGAATACTTTCGTCTGCTTTCCCGATTCCCAATTTCCAATATTTTGGATCTCGGAAACCAAAGATACCACATTTTTTGGGGCCAAATGTCAGTTTACTGATTTACGGTTTCCTATTTTTAGAAAATCGACAATAAAAAATCACATAAAGCAATCCTTGTCAATTTTTATGACCTATTTCGTCGCCTTGATCTTGTCTGTCCATTCTTACAAAATCTACGACCCAGATTATGTTAGCTGTTTGAGTTGGATTTTTTAAAGGTTCGAAGTGACAAATGTTTTTTACCATTGTTACTCATGTTTTTTACTTTGCTCAGGGTTTTTACTGTGTTTTTCCTCTGTATCCCAGTGCGCGGACTCGCAGTTTATTTGAACATCTTCCAGTGGTAATATCTCACTATCTGACCATTTATTCTATTAAAGTTGAATTTACAAATATGGTTGCCAAAAACAAATCTGAAAAGGCATCTGCCATAGCTAGTAAGACCAGGGCTAAAACGAATATTCAAGAGCAGAAGAACAAATATCCCAATGTCGGTGTATTTACTGACACCAGTGAGCATGTGTCTAACTCTACGTATCCGGAATGGTCCAGAATTTATGCTTTTTTTGACAATGATGATCTATCCTTTGTTCCCCATGACCAACCTGCTTACATCCAGATTCGCAACTCTCAGCTTCATTTCATTGCTACCAGGCCGTCGTTTATGCCTTATAGTGACCCTATTAAGTGGGCATTGGACCACGTCGACCCTAAACAATGCATATTTTATGATGTAGATAATACCCTTATTGCTTCGTTCCACCCAAATGTATTTGCTAAGGCGTATGCTTTGGCAACCCCCAAACAACTACTCTCATCCCATTAGAGGAAATTTCAACTCAAAATGGGCCTTTCAACCCTAAGTCAAATTCCATGTCATCATGTGTTAGCCAATGAAATTGCTTTAAATTTGAAATATCGTATAGGTCTTAAACAATTTTTAATATAAATTTGGAGATAGGTATTTCTTGAAAAATGTCATCATCACATTTTTCAGGTATTTCTTGTTCTTGGGGTATAGGGGTCCGTCAAAAGTATGCAGAGTGAGTACTCATTGGATGCAGAATTTAATTCCAGATTCAACGATCTCTCCCGATCAAAATTTGAGTAAAAACACAGGGATATATGTCGAAAATACGAAGAAAAAATGTAGTTTTTTTCTTTTATTTTTCCAAAATTAATAAATATTATTTGATTATGTTCCTTAGGAGGCCCATTTTGGATTGAAATTTAATTACAAAACCCTGGACAAATTTAATTACGAAGAAGTAGTGAAATATTGGTTAGAAGAACCAACACAAGTCATCCCTGTTTTGCTCCCGACGTATCTAATTCCGTGGTTCATGGAACCCTATTCTTTGCTGGCCACTATGTTTTGTAGGTTGTATGGGTTGTCTAATTGTTCCTCATTCAAGGCACAATCAGTTCCTGCAGCCAACCATATTTTTATCACAGGCGATTCTTTTAATTGGACACAAATTTTGTCTTGCAATCTATGAGAAGAAATAAAAAAGTATCAGAAGGTCCTAACAAACAAAAAATCGACTTTCTCTATGTCGGAGTTCGTAATGGATGTTTTCTTTGCGTCGAATTCCTTTCTGGCTCTTAATTGGTATTAGAGTGATGAATCTCCACCTATTCATATATACTTCTATGATATGTGGGATGAAAATTTCATTCCTTGGGTTTACGAGCTCTGTGACCTTTTTCTTGGGTCAATGTACTTCAAGATTTTTAACGCTGATTCTCCTACATTCTCTCAAAGCGCCAGGGAACTAATTTTGGTATACGATGGCTAGTATGCGGGAGAATACTTCTATTACATAAGAATTTGGGGCAACAACATGGTCCATTTGCTTCATAGAATAGTCCCTGACCACATGGTTCTTCAAGAATCCGCCTATCAGACCGTTATTGATGGGGTTTATCCAAAATTGACCAAACACAAGAAGAGGGATTGTCCCAAATTTCCTATAACTCTTGGTAATATTACCCTACAAAACCCTCCCCATGCAACCTTGTTGGGAAAGAAAATTACTGTTATGAACTTAGGGGAGGCATCAAAGAGAATGCATGAACCAATGTTTTATTTGGCCAATATTTTTAATCATGAGCATGTTAGATTCCACTACTCTCATGAAAATGACCTCGATGATTCTATGTTCAGTTGAGCTATTAATTTTAAGGAGGAAATGAGCAAAATCATTGATCCGGACACCAATGCTCATCTGTATCAATACCAAAAGGATATTAAGATTAGGACTCTCCGTGAAAGAGGAGATAAGCTCAAAATAAAACAAGATCTTGAGAAGGAGAAAACAGAGGAAGAAGCAAGAGAACGAGCAACAAGCTCTGTTGTTGATCTTGCTGCTCAACCTAAGAACAAGGGTAAAGGTTTTCTTGATGGCCCATCCACTTTGTTGAAATACTGAGAGGGGGGTGAATCAATATTTGTACAATATAAAATTTTAATCAAAAGCAGGCTGCTAATCGCCAATCATAGCACATCATCAATGTGTATAAAAATAACAAGATGCATAGTACACAATAGTTTTTGACGTGGAAACCCAAGTTCTAGGGGTAAAACCATGGAAGCCTTTTAAAAATAGTTTTCTAGAAATAACTGGAAGGAGGGAAAAACTCCCTTATTATATAGACTTCAATTTTCTAGCTTCAACTAGAAGGAGGCTACGACCCCTTGATTTATAGGCTACGACCTGAAGGAAGCTGCCACTCCCTAGTTTTCTAGGCTTCAACTGGAAGGAAGCTACGAACTCCTTTACTGGCACTGTCTTGCCACCCTGATAAGAAGAATATTGTCGAACTTGTGGACCTATCACACACCAAACTCTGCTGCTGATAACCTCTGCACTCTAGTCACTGTCAAATTTTCCCTGTATTTATTACTGTCACATCATCTTTCTGTCCATGTCATCACTGTCATATTAAACATCAAAGTGGTTGATCAAGCTGCTCATCAACACTACTGGTTACTTTCTTGTCCATTCAATAGATCTGGGCTATGTCACTGAACTTCCTGCTGCTGATAACCTCTGATCTCTGTTTACTGCCAAGTCAACCTTATCACTGCCACACACACTGCTCTATACATCCTAGTCTTACACAATCATCAGACATGCATCATCATAGGGTATGCATCCTTATCATAGTCATAACCAAGTGTTCATCATATAGAAGTGCATCATCAATATAAGTTGTAGGAGTGCATCATTGAGTATATCTCAAGCTTCATCATAGCATGAAATGGATCACAACTCCATACTTCAACTAGTACATTCACTTGCATAAATACCATACCACGTGTACAATTGTGTTCATGCTGTACATTTATACTACTTATCACATACTGTATTGTTTACTTAACCCTGTACACTCTACTATACAAACATTTGTACACTATGCACACTTACTATACACTTACTATACATACCAATTTACTACATCATTGTTCACATTATTCAACACTGTATACATAGACACATGCACACACACATACCTTGTCACTGAATACTGTGCTTGTATAGAAAAATTATACTCGAACTGTAAGAGGACATAAGTACTTAGTCAAGTATGGACTGTTTGCATCATGGATAACTCCACATTAAAGTACACAGACACAGTCATCACTGTGTGGTCATAGCTTGTATTCATGTCATTATATGCTACTGTGTAGTGACTTTTGACTACTGCCTAACTCCTGCTCATTGCTATTCAACAAAACTTCAACTTGACTACCTCACAACATTGCAAACTTGTATTCTCAGTGATTTGGTTCATGGACAACTTGCTAGGTCAAAACAAAATATAAAGTGTTGTTACTGGTGTTTTACATCAAAGTAGACTGAATTTTCTTCAGTCAATCCTCATCACAGATGCCAATCTACTAGGAGGTTCGCTAGCTCAGTTTGTTGCCAAAATCAGTGGAACAAGACCAAAACAAAACTTCAACAGTGCTGCAAACATCTACCTCGGGAGCAGTCCGAATTTCAGAGATGAAAGGATGACTTCTATTCCAGCCACCTCAGAAAACATATACCTAAGATCTCATAGCAAATCAAACACAACTGCTGCCCGAAAATCAGTCTTTCAGTTTCACCAACGAATTTCCTTAGGGGTGGTCGAATTTCAGAGCTAGAATTCTCTAAAAAAATTGTTACTAATCAATTGAGGCGAGCTGCCTATTTATACACATTTTTCACAATTTAATTGAGCCGACATATCTTAAAAAAAATTAATTTAAAAAATATTTTTGGAGAATTTCATGGAGCCGACTTGCATGGGGTTTAAGAAAAATTAATTTTAATTTATTTTTTTATTGTTTCATTTATTAAGGGGTCAACCTCTAGGGCATTTTTACTATTTTAAAACTTAATTTGATAATTTTATATGAGACTGACTTGTTTAAAGGGTTGAATTAATTTCACGTGTTTTTAAGGTTAAACCCTTGCTTATTAATTCTAAAAATGATATTATGTTAAAGGAATTTCTAACATTAAAGCCACTTTAATGGGGCAGACCTCAAGGGAGGGTTTAAAACTCATTTTATAATTTTTTTTTTTAAAACATGTTTTCAAAGGTGGGTTAAAAATTAAGTTTATTATCTTAATACCTTATTTATTTGTTAATGATCTTTTAATCGATCTAAAAAATGTTTTAACACTTTAACTTAATGGTAAGGGCTTTATGGGCCTTGTGGGTTTAAGGGTCATCAAACAAGGTAATCATTAAGACATCATTAGTGTTTTAGGGGCAACTCAAACAACATAGGGTAGAATGTAGGCTAAGGGACCAAGGGTAAGGGTTTTAAGGACTTTAGTTAAGTTACCACAACTTCATAAACAAGACCATCAAGGTGTGGGAGTGCTTGGGCTTCTCTTAGGGTACCATGACCTCTAACAAATGCAAATGACCACTGAAAGGGTCATTTGGACTCTTACAACTTTTTCAACCCACCAAGGACACAATCTAAGACAAAAAGGCATGGTTGTGGTACTGGGAAACCATAAGGCAACTTAGCGGTACTGGAACACTCTACAGGGATTTTTGCAATGTACCAAGGGCTCCAAGGGCTTCAGACTTGGGCTTGGACAAAGTCAAAAGGTCTCATTAGACACTGACACTTACTCAACCCTCAAAGGCTCCTCAAGGAGCACCAAGACACACTAACACACACCTGTTGACATCAATGACAATCTAGTCAACAATCTCCCCCTTTGTCATTGATGACAACTCCAAAGCTCCCCCTTCAAATGAGCTTCCTTTGTCCATAGATCTCCCCCTTAGATCATGCTTCTTTTACCTACCTTATTCAACTTTTTCTCCCCCTTTGGAATCAATGGCAAAGGGTACTTCTTCCATGCTCCCCCTGTCATATTGTAGTGTTGTTGAAGATAGGGGAATTCAATTAGAAGATAATATGACTCCCAATTTTTCTCTGAGGTACTCAAAAGTCTCTCTTGGAAGAGGCTTAGTAAAAAATTATGCAACCTGTTCTTTTGTCCCGATATATTCCAACTTGATATTCTTTTCTGTGACTTGGTCCCGAAGAAAGTGAAACTTGATTGGAATGTGCTTGGTCTTGGAATGCATAACTGGATTCTTGGAGATACCGATGACACTCATATTGTCACATAGAATAGGAATCGGTTCATTACATGTCACGTGTATGTCTTGCAGGGTTTGATTCATCCAAAGAATCTGAGTACAACAAGCTGCTGCTGCTATATGTTCTGCTTCTGCAGTTGATAAGGACACTAAAGACTGCTTTTTGCTTGACCAAGATACCAGACAACCACCTAAAAAGAAAGTTGTTCCACTAGTGCTTTTTCTATCATCAACACATACTGCCCAATCTGCATCTGAATAGGCTATCAATGTCAAATCATTCCCTTTTGGATACCAAAGTCCAAAATCCAAAGTTCCTTTGAGATACCTGAAGATCCTTTTAACTGTTATAATGTGATTTTCCTTTGGGGCAGTTTGAAATCTTGCAACTTGTCCAACGGCTTGCATCACATCTGGTCTGGAGGCTGTTACATATAGTAGACTACCAATCATTGACCTATAGATCCTTTGATCAACTTCCTTAGATTCATCATTTTTTCTTAGCTTACAACCAGTGATCATAGGGGTACTCACAGGTTTACAGTCTTCCATCTGGAATTTCTTTAACATCTCCTTAATGTATTTATTCTGGGTAATAAAAATGCCTTATGTTCTTTGAGATATCTGGAGTCCCAAGAAGAAGGTCAATTCACTGAGTAATGACATTTCAAACTCTTTTTGCATGTCCTTAGCAAATTGTTGACTCAGTAAATCATCGCCACTTCCAAATATGATATCATCAACATAAACTTTAATGATGAGTATGCTGTCATTGTCTTGCTTGATGTCCAAATTGCTATATGCACTTCCCATCTTAAAGTTTTGTTGTAGTAAGTACCTGTCCAATCTAGAGTACCAAGCTCTTAGATCTTTCTTTAGTCCATATAAGGCCCTTTTGAGCCTGCATACATAGTCCTCATTTTCTGAAAGTTGAAATCCTTCTGGTTGTTCGATATAGACTTCTTCTTCCAATTCCCCATTTAAAAAGGATGGTTTTACGTCCATCTGATACACTTTGATGTCTTTGGAGAAAGCATAGGCCAATATCATTCCGATAGCTTCCATTTTGGTAACCGGTGCATATGTTTCTTCAAAGTCTATTCCTTCGATCTGAGCATAACCCTTACAAACCAATCTAGCCTTGTTTCTAATTACATGTCCATCTTCATTAATTTTGTTTCTGAAAACCCATTTTGTGCCAATTACATTCTTGTTACGTGGTCTTGGAACAAGTTCCCAAGTTTCATTCTTCTCGATTTGGTCTAGTTCTTCTTCCATAGCTTTAACCCATTGTTCATCTATACTGGCCTCTGCAAAAGTTTCAGGTTCAGTTGTAGACAAAAGAGAGAAGTGTACTTGCTCATTTCTTCTGGATTGTCTTCTTCGAGTTCCTATTCTAGTATCCTTATAACCAATAATATGATTTGATGGATGATTCCTCTGGTACCAATTCTTAGGTGTTTGTTGATATTTTTGTTCTTCTTGTTCGATAGTTGGTTGATTCAGTTCTTCATCTTCCATGAGTTGCTCTTCATCCTCATCTGGTTGTTCTTCCACTTTAATTTTCTTCACACATTTTTTCTTGGAACCTTCCTCTTCTTCATCGTCTGATTCTTCTAAGTCTTCTCTGGATGATGTTAGTCTTCCTTCGTCTATCTTCACGTTGATTCTTTCAATCACTTTGTCTAATCTCATATTGTAGCATTTGTAAGCTTTCCTCTTGGATGAATATCCAACAAATATGCACTTATCTACTCGAGAGTCAAATTTTCCAATCTTCTTATCTTCTCTTTTGATGTAACACTTGCTTCCAAAGATTCTGAAGTGTTGTACACTTGCTGCTCTTCCGGTCCATAGCTCGTAGGGAGTTTTATCATTTTTGTTTCTGAGTAATCCTCTGTTTAAGATGTGTACAGCTGTATGAACTGCGTGTCCCCAAAATTTGTCATTTAATTTGGATTCATTCAACATGGTTCAAGCCATCTCCATTACTGATCTATTCTTTCTTTCAGCAACTCCATTTTGCTGAGGTGTTCTGGCTACTGAAAATTGTCTCTTTATTCCATGCTCTTCACAATACTTGTTAAATTCATCAGAAGTGAATTCTCCACCATTGTCAGATCTAAGGCACTTGATTCGTGACCCTGTTTCATTCTCGATTAGTTCCTTGAATGTTTTGAAACATCCAAATGCTTCTGATTTCCTGTTGAGAGGACACACCCATGTCATCCTGGTATAATCGTCAATGAGTAGCATGAAGTATTTTTCACCATTCAATCCTTTGCTTTTGGTTGGTCCACATAAGTCAGTGTGAATGAGCTCCAAAGGTTTTGTAGAAGAATTCTCTTTCGTCTTAAAATGCACTCTTATTTGTTTTCCATGTTGACACTGTTCACATACAGAGTTAGTAGGTTTTGTGACTTTCGGCATATTTCGAACTGCTTGGTTTTTGTATATGTTGACCAAATTGTCAAAATGTATATGCCCCATTCTTCTGTGCCAAAGCCAGCTTTCATCTTCTTTTCCCAAGTGACATTTTTTGGACTCAATATCATCTAACACATATATGTTGTTTGGAATCCTAATGGTTGTGGCTACTAACTTCCTTGATCCATGCTTTCTTATTTTACATTCTTTTGAGTTGAAGATGAGTTCATGTCCTTGATCACACATCTGACTGATGCTTAGCAGATTATGCTTCATGTTATCTACAAGCAATAAATTTTCAGCCAAGGAGTTTTTACTTTCGAGCTTTACTGTGCCCTTTCCCAATACTTTTGCTTAATTGTTATTTCCAAACTATACAGATCCTTTATCCTTTTCAATATTGACGAAAGCATCTTTGTCACCTATCATATGCTTGGAGAAACCGCTATCAACATACCATTTACCAGAGCTATGATTCTGAGCTTGAAGAGAAATACCACATTCGTAGTTGTTATTGTGTTTAATCCATACCTTGTTGGGCATGTCCTCATTTCTTACTGTTGGTATCCTCATTCTACAATTTCTGGCTATATGTCCAAAGTTGTTACACTTGTAGCATTCTATTTTTTATCTCAAGGGATCAAATCTGTTGTTGTATTGTGGTCCTCTGAGGCTTGCAAGGTTTTTCCTCGTCTCAAAGTTTCTTCTTTGAAAATAGTCTACAGCTTTGTGTCCAAATATTCCACATGTAAAGCAATGCCCATAAAATAAGTATCCATACCTAGGAATATATGGAGGAGGTGCTTTTTTGAGATCTGATCTTTCTGCTGACACTTCTTTTGATACAGGTTGTTCTGGCTGACATTCGATCTCTTCTTCATTCTTGTAGTCCTTGACAACTTCTGCATACCTTTTTGGCTTCTTTTCGTTATCTATCGACATTGAGCTTGAGGCTTCATTTGTATTCTTCTTGTATCCTATACCGGTCTTGTCGAAGAATGACTTTTGATTGCTATGATTTGTTCTAGAACCTTGGAGTTGTTTTCATAACCCTTTACGATATCTTTCGTCTGCAGTTTGTTCTTTAGAGATACTATCTCTACCTCAAGATCTACTTCTCATTCATCTTCATATTCTTCTTTACTATTATGATCCTTATCCGAGCTTATTTCCATAAAGAGTACCGTGTATGGTTCATCATCATCATCAGAATCACTGTCATTGTTATTATCAGAGTCACCACTGGTTGAGCTATTGTCTCTTTTTGTGTAGAGACTTTTCTTCTGTTCTTATTCTTGTAATTATTATACTTCTTGTAGGATTTAAAACTGTCATAATCTTCACCATCTGAGTTCTTTGCATATGGACATTTAGAAGCAAAATGACCTATCTTTCCACATGAAAAACATTTAAGTGGTATCTTACATTTGTATTTTACAGTGCCTCTCTTTAATTTCCGAACAAAGTTGGCTATTTCTTCATCATCATATTCATCACTTGTCAGTTTATCTTTTGTTGATTTGTTCTTCCCAGCTTGTTTGGAGGAGACCTTGAATGCTGCTTCCTTTCTTGATGTGTCTTCATCTTCAGTTCTCATTTCGTAAGCTACTAGAGTCCCATGCAGTTGATCCACTGTCATAGTATTTAGATCGGTTCTTTCTTCTAAGGCAGAGATCTTGGGGTTGAACCTTTTGGGAAGAGTTATTAGAATTTTTAGAACAACTATAGTCTCCTAAACCTCTTTTCCCAAACCTCTGATGGTATTCACAAGCTGATTAACCCAAAGAATATAGGCTGCTATGTCTTCGTCTTCATTCATTCTTAGTTGTTCGAATTGTCCCCTGTATGTCTGAAGTTTGGCTTCCTTGACATTGCTGTCTCCTTCATATGTGGTTTGGAGTTTGTCCCACATTTCCTTTGCAGAGGGACAGTTCATCACTTTGTTGAATACAGATTCATCTATAGCACTTAGAATATGATTTCTGGGCTTTGAGTTGTTGTTGTATTAAACCAGCTCACCTGCATCAGTTGGCACAGTCTTTGGTACTTTGTACCCATTCTCAACACTATGCCATATTTTGATTCCTTGAGCTTCTATGAAGGCTCTCATTCTTATGCTCCAGAATGCATAGTTGCTCCCATCAAACAAGGGTGTTCCATATTTGCTTTGTTTAGCAAATTTCCCCATGATTACCTTCTAGTGGTTAGTCTGTTCTGAAGGAACCTGCTCTGATACCAATTGTTGAAATACTGAGAGGGGGGTGAATCAGTATTTGTACAATATAAAATTTTAATCAAAATCAGGTTGTTGATCACCAATCACAGCGCATCATCAATGTGTATAAAAATAACAAGATGCACAATACATAATAGTTTTTGACGTGGAAACCCAAGTTCTGGGGGTAAAACCACTGAAGCCTTTTAAAAATAGTTTTCCAGAAATAACTGGAAGGAGGGAACAACTCCCTTATTATATAGACTTCAATTTTCCAGCTTCAACTGGAAGGAGGCTACAACCTGAAGGAAGCTGCCACTCCCTAGTTTTCTGGCTTCAACTGGAAGGAGACTACGACCTCCTTTCCTTGCCCTGTCCTACCACCCTGATAAGAAGAAGATTGTCGAACCTATGGACATGTCACACACCAAACTCTGCTACTGATAACCTCTGCACTCTAGTCACTGTCAAATCTTCCTTGTAGTTATTATTGTCACATCATCTTTCTGTCCATGTCATCACTATCATATTAAACATCAACACTGCTCATCAACACTGTTGGTTACTTGCTTGTCCATTCAATAGATCTGGGCTATGTACTAAACTTCCTGTTGTTGATAACCTCTGGTCTCTGTTTACTGCCAAGTCAGCGTTATCACTGCCACACACATTGCTCTATACATCCTCATCATACACAATCATCAGACATGCATCATCATAGTGAATAGCATCATCATAGGGTATGCATCCTTATCATAGTCATAACCAAGTGTTCATCATATAGAAGTTCATCATCAATATAAGGTGTAGGAGTGCATCATTGAGTGTATCTCAAGTTTCATCATAGCATGCAATGGATCAAAACTCCATACTTCAACTAGTACATTCACTTGCATAAATACCCTACCACGTGTACAATTATGTTCATGCTATATATTTATACTACTGATCACATACTGTATTGTTTACTTAACCCTGTACACTCTACTATACAAACATTTGTACACTATGCACACTTATATACACTTACTGTACATACCAATTTACTACATCATTGTTCACATTATTCAACACTGTATACATAGACACATGCACACACACATACCTTGTCACTGAATATTGTGCTTGTATAGCAGACTTATACTCGAGCTGTAAGAGGACATAATTACTTAGTCAAGTATGGACTATTTGCATCATGGATAGCTCCATATTGAAGTACATAGACCCAGTCATCACTGTGTGGTCGTAGCTTGTCTTCATGTCACTATATGCTATTTTGTAGCGACTTTTGACTGCTGCCTAACTCCTGCTCATTGTTATTCAACAAAACTTTAACTTGACTACCTCACAACATTGCAAAATTGTATGCTCAGTGATTTGGTTCGTGGACAACTTGCTAGGTCACAAAAAATATAAAGTGTTGTTTCTGGTGTTTTACTTCAAAGTAGACTGAATTTTCTTCAGTCAATCCTCATCACAGATGCCAATCTACTAGGAGGTTCGCTAGCTCAGTTTGTTGCCGAAATTAGTGGAAAAAAACCAAAAAAAACTTCAACAGTGCTGCAAACATCTACCTCAAGAGTAGTCCGAATTTCAGAGCTAAAAGGATGAATTCTATTGCAGCCACCTCAGAAAACATATACCCGAGATCTCATAGCAAATCAAACACAGCTACTGCCCAAAAAATAGTCTTTTAGTTTCACCAACTAATTTCCTCATGGGTGGTCGAATTTCAGAGCTAGAATTCTCTAAAAAAATTGTTACTAATCAATTAAGGTGAGCTGCCTATTTATACACATTTTTCACAATTTAATTGAGCCGACATATCTAAAAAAAATTAATTTTAAAAATATTTTTGGAGAATTTCATGGAGCCGACTTGCATGGGGTTTAATAAAAATTAATTTTAAATTTTTTTTTTTATTGTTTCATTTATTAAGGGGTCGACCTCTAGGGATTTTTTACTATTTTAAAAATTAATTTGATAATTTTATATGAGACGGACTTGTTTGGAGGGTTGAATTCATTTCATGTGTTTTTAAGGTTAAACCCTTGCTTATTAATTCTAAAAATGATATTATGTTAATGGAATTTTTAACATTAAAGCCACTTTAATGGGGCAGACCTCAAGGGAGGGTTTAAAACTCATTTTATGATTTTTTTTTTTAAACATGTTTTCAAAGGTGGGTTAAACATTAAGTTTATTATCTTAATACCTTATTTATTTGTTAATGATATTTTTATTGATTTAAAAAATGTTTTAACACTTTAACTTAATGGTAAGGGTTTTATGGGCCTTGTGGGTTTAAGGGGCATCAAACAAGGTCATCATTAAGACATCATTAGTGTTTTAGGGGTAACTCAAACAACATAGGGTAGAATGTAGGCTTAGGGACAAAGGGTAAGGGTTTTAAGGACCTTAGTTAAGTTACCACAACTTCATAAACAAGACCATCAAGGTGTGGGAGTGTCTAGGACTCTCTTAGGGTACCATGACCTCTAACAAATGCAAATGACCACTGAAAGGGTCATTTGGACTCTTACAACTTTTTCAACCCTCCAAGGACACAACCTAAGACAAAAGGGCATGGTTGTGGTACTGGAAAACCATAAGGAAACTTAGGGGTACTGGACCACTCTAAAGAGATTTTGGCAATTACCAAGGGCTCCAAGGGCTCCAGACTTGGGCTTGGACAAAGTCAAAAGGTCTCATTAGACACTGACACTTACTCAACCCTTAGAGGCTCCTCAAGGAGCACCAAGACACACTAACACACACCTGTTGACATCAATGACAATCTAGTCAACACACTCCTGGTATTGTTTAAGTAGAAGATACTTTGCAGAAGGGAGCAGAATTCAAGAGGAATCTTGAAAAAATCAGCTTTCGACTGTAAACACAGGAAGAGACAGTTGAAACATAGCCGAAAAGACAAAATATTGAAGCAGGTTCTGCACATACTCAATCGCCAGAAGCACTTCCAAAAGAGAATCCAATGCCTTTGCTTCATCTTGTCAAATAAGAACAAGTCCCTGTGCAAGAAACTTCTACCCAAAATGTAATTTCTTTGTCTTCGGCTTAGGATGAAATCCAAAACATACATAGTGATTTGGAGGAGGAGGAAAACCCTGCTACTAACCCAGAGATTGTTATGACTACTCTTTCATCATTCATTCCTGATCTCCAAGGATTTCCCAGTATGCTAGGCTCATCATCCACCCAACATTCTTTTTATGAGATAATTTTTTCACCAGTTATAGGAACTACTACCATTCCTCTCACAATCTCAGTTCACTCACCTGTTCATACTTCTCCTCCTCTCTCACCACCTCACCCTATCACAACGTCCCCAGTTTCCCAACCTCCTCAAGGGAACACTTGTTCTACTTCTATGACTCTTCCTTTTGAAAGAGTTTTTCCTACATATGATCCTTTTACATCCCTTACCTCCGCTTCTGACCCTATGAGAATACCTCCCCTCAGCACTGAGACATTCCCTTAAACCAGACCAAAATTGATTCTCTGGTGACTGTCCAGAACCTAACCACTTCATCATCATAAGTAATGGCATATTTTGGGGAAGATGTTGTGGTATCTGTGGGTAAATATTATTGGAGAAAAAAAGAGAGAGCTATGGTAAAAAGGGGAGCCAAGAGAGCCAAAGATAGCTCAGCTAAACAAATTCCCTCCCTTAGTCAAATTATTTGGAAATCAGATACAACTGATATCCAACAAGGGGTGGTGGACACAGCAGATTCCATGGGATTTTTTGCAGTTTCCAATTTGAACTCAATATCCTAGTTGAGTGTGGCCCTTGGTGATAACGAGCAGGAATTGCACAAGGCCAAACAGGACTTAGTGGAAGCAGAACAAAGGCATAAGACATGTGAAAGGAACTGATCAAAGAACTGATCAAAGAAGGGCATAAGACATGTGAAACTCGGTGGTTAGATGTAGAGGATTTGCTGACCTTTTTGGGCTTGCCCTTTTTGGAACCTATCAGTCAGGCACCTTCGCCGAACCTTTAGTTGGAATAGGTGGGACAATGGTTCGATACTAACCAGGAACTGATCCAACAAATAAATCTCGTCACCATCCTAGAAATTAGGAGGTGGATCAAATTTCCTCATGCTTCCATGGACTAAATATAGGTGTTCGTAAAAGAATGGAAGAAGATTAAGAAAATAGAGATCTCCACTCAAATTTGCAAAACAAAAGTCTAGTTAAAACATGCTCACTTCGAGGAGATTGATGAATTGATGAACCTATATGCTAAGTGGTGATCCACCCTTGGCCAAGCTTAAAACCATTTGATTTCGCAATCCCACCTTCTAGGAATATTTATTTTTTTTATAAATTTGTAATCTTATTTAAAGAGGGATTTTTCCCAAATAGAGGGGGGACTTTCAGGGAGGACGGTCTCAAGGATTAACTAGGAGACAAGACTACTTTGAGACATAACAGGGAAGTTTGTGGTTTTACCATTTTGTATTGTTTTGCAGATGAATAAAATTGCACTTATCTCATTTTATGTTTTATTGTTATTCATTGAATGTGTTTAATGAAGTACAATTTATGTCCTAATATTTTCAGCCTACTGAATATCAAATATTTTTATTCATATGTTGGTTCTGACATCGATGTTTCTATGCTAGAGGTGACATATGTGATGTATCAAATGAATTTGTTTATTTGATGTATCTTATCTTTTTGTACTACTGGTGATCAGTTATTCATCCATGGATATTAATTTGTGAATTAATATTGTCTCTCGAAATTGTTTTGTATATTTATCACTTTGGGCAAGTTTCTTGGCAATTTTACTTGTTGAGCTCAGTCTAAAGATATTTGAAAAAATTAATATTGATTTATATGTCTGTACATTGAGTATTTATTTTTCTTTCATATGTTATATTTCACAACAAATCTTGTTTGAAACATTACCTACCCTGCTTCAATTGTTCTTAAGTAGTTAGTTAGAGATCAACTCTTTTATTTTTTGTTCTCAATTTCTCCCTCACAACAGATCTTCTAGATCTAACAAAACCTCATGCCAGGGGAGGCCTCATATGCATAGGATTTATCCATTTCAAACATCTCAAGGATAGAGTCTTCTCTGCATGAGAACGATTCAAATCCTTTGGTTGGGTTATCTCCTTGTGTTTTGTAGAAATTTCCAGCTACCTACACTTAGGGCCCATCAACAGTACTATCTACTTACAGTCGTCGAAGGGTCTTTTTGAGGCTTATCCAACGAATATCCAGCTCCTCAAGAAGTATTTTTCTTGAGGTAAGTTTCACTTACCTGTATATAAGGTGTGGTTTTGATTGATTTTCTTTTAGTTTTTTTTGGTTTGATTGCTTTCTTGTTTCTTTTCTTTACAAAATAGTGTATACTTACAATAGCTAGTTGCATTTGGTAAACTGGTTTATCCCTAGAACGTTTTAACTAAGGAATTTTAATTTGGATATGTTAGAAATCTTCACTTAGTTTATACCTAGATCAATATATTTATGATAATGCAATCCATAATCTATGCTGAATTTCTCACATTGAATCTTCAGTTCTAATGATCACTATCTTTACTTATCCTCATAATGATGATTGAGTTGTTGGGGTACTCTTGTATTCTTGTCAGGTGTTTCGGTGATTGTTGGTAGAAAATCCATAATATCTTCTTCAACCTTCATTCTTTTCTATTCTCACCTTAATCACCTTGGAACTAATAAAATCACCCTAATAAGTGTAAGCTACAAGATAGGGGGTATTATCACAATCCAATTTATCATGTTCATCAACATGTTCGGTGGATGACATCACCATCAGTTGGTTCCCAAGCCAAGGTAATGGCTTGTGGCTTGCATTTGTAAATTCTTTTTTGACATTTAAATATACAACTTGTTGTATTCAAGGAAAGGGGGTCTTATCACAAGCCAGCCTAACCATGTTCATGAATCTTACTTGGACTGAAATTACTGATATGTGATTACCAAACCATGGTAATTTATTTTGGTGTAAATGCCAAAAGAAAATGAGTCTCTTGACTGACCTATCTTGTTCAGTTTCCAGGTAAGACCTATGTGTGGCATTGTTCCTTACCAGGGCAATGGTCTTGTTGCAACTAAGTTTCCCTTTATGCTAAAAAAAAGAAAAAAGAAGAAGAAAATGTTGTATATCTTCCAAACAAAATATATGTCCAAGGTGATTACTAGTTTGAAGATCATGAGATAGATTCAAGGTTTTCATCAGGATTGTTGGTGCAACCCACCAACAAAGCCTTGTTGACAAGGGTTCCATCTTTGTCGACACCATGTAGCTCGATCTCCCTAAGCACCGACCCGAACAGGTTTTACCCTGCCTGGCAATGTCTGCGAAGTAGATGAGGTCTCACCTGAGGCGTTCAAGGGAGAGCTGTTAGAACCGAATTTGCGACAGTGGGGAAGGAGGACACGAGAATCCGACTAGGGAAAACCATGACTTATGCGATCACCCTATCTTATCACAACATTAATCATGAAACATCATACCGCATTCAAAAATCACAGAGAATTAACAGACCTCATTAATAGAGCAAGGAGAAACTAAATCGCATCATTGTGTGAGAAGAAAAATCATAGAATCACAACAGATCTACATAAATCGCATTGCATCATTATAACAAAAAGCAGTACTGCCGCATCATAACAGTAATCAAATAGAGATTGAACCATACTCAACACATCTTATATTAATCTTGCATGAGCATGCCACGTTACATCATCCTTCTCTAAAACCGGAGAGTTCATCAAAGAAACCCAGACAAAATCGCAGTGAATACAGAACAATCCCTAGCACAGAGTGTGCTAGTTACAATGCCAAAATCATGTATGTTTATCACTACAAAAGTGGATCTATAAATAGGCTTATGCCTTCGCCTCAAGGGTCCACTATTTAAATAATTTCTAACCACTACTGACCTATTACAAAAAAATTAGGTCCACATATATATATAATATTCAAAAATTGGTTACATCTCTGCTTATCGCTCTAAACGACCCTTGCACAGTGCCGCATGAGCTTGTGTAGCTGCCGTGGTGCTACACAACTCACTTGTCCCAACCCCTTGCCAATAGGCCCCCAACACATTTTTGTGGCTCGTCCTCAAGCCGCGTCAACTTGACAAGGTGTATGCGACAGTCTTATCCTTAAAATTGGAAAATTGATGGGCAACTTCCTCAACGTGGAGCTGCACTTTAGCAACGGTATTCTGAAAATTTCTCACCGTTTGCTGGACCGGGTGCTCCTCAGTAGCCTTGTTGTCGACCATTCGTCGACTCTCCTGAACAACTTCAATTGTGGCAATAGCTTTAACAGCCAATTGGTCACCAATATCTTGGAATTCATCAAGCTGCTCATGACGCTTTTGTTGGAGCTCCTTGGCACGGGCAACGCGTTGCTGGAGATCCTTTAGTTCGATGGCCTGGGTGATTTGCACCATCAACGGCATGGCCTTAACCGCTGACTTCAAAGTTGTCAATTAACCCTCTGATTCCTGCACTTGCATCGTGAGCTAGTACAGCTGCTCATCCTGAACAATACTCTGCCAGAACTACGTGGTTTCCTCCATAATAGATTTGGCCTCTTGCTCCATGTGGCCAAACTGAGTAGCAATTTCCTCAAGGGAGGCCTTACACTCCACAACCTTCTCTGGTGGGGTAGTGGGATGCACTTGAGCCTGAAGCAGTAAGTTATGGTCCTAAAGTTGAATCAAAGTCTGCCTCAATCATTGGGCCTTCTCGACTAGGGTGAGCTCGATGGGGGTGTCTACCATGTCTTGACAGGCCGCAGAGATAGCCTGCTCAAATTCACTATACCGCACACACAGCTGTGCTTGCTCCACAATCAATCGATCCTGCGCCTTCTTGAGATCCGTAATCTCCGCAGCAACCTTACACTACATCTAATCCTGTGTTGGCTTGAGCATGTTGATTTCTTGCAATTTTTCTTCGACCAACTACACACGGACCTAGTGCAGCTCCGGGCATCCTTCTTCAGCTGCTTAGCAATATCCCGTGCTTCGATATAACCTGCCATCAATTCCTGCTGTCATTTCGCCAACTCCAGTGCGGCGCCATGCTGCAACCCAACCAATGCTATAGTGGACAGCTTGTTTAGGTCTAGAGTCATCCTCTGGATTGGGTGCAACTGTTGAGGACCTTCTACATTGCCAGCGTCAATCGCAGTCAGGGGAACTTGCACATTCCAAACTCAGGGCTCAGTGCTGATCGACAGGCTATCCTACAATAGAGGTTGTGCCGACAGTTGCTTGGAAAGAATATCAAAAATAGATTCTAGCGTAGTTCTTACCCTACCAAATTCTGCCTGGTTGGATTTGCGGATTGTCGTAGTCGCAGTTGTGGATGAATCCGTGGAGGCCTTGATAAACCACTGTAGTTGATCTTCTAAGCCGAATTTAGTACCGCTTCCAGCCTCATACTTCTATCACCATTTGGTGCGACTCTCCTCCTGCATCTGCTGCACTGCATCTTTCATGTCTGTGGATGACTCATTGTTAGTGTCATGGGCGCTTAATTCCGGTGCGACAGGGTCTTCTTGACTTACTGGGACGGGCCACTTGCCCAGCCATTCTTGTACAATCGCGTCTAAACCTTCCGTGGTAATCTTGTATGGCAATGGAGGCCACTGCTTATTGGGATCCCATCTAGCTTGAATATGAATGGAGTGGGGAAAACCATGGCTTATGCGATCACCCTATCTTATCACAGAATTAATCATGAAACATCATACCGCATTCAACAATCGTAGAGATTTAACAGATCACATTAATAGAGTAAGGAGAAACTAAGTCGCATCATTGTATCAGAAGTAGAATCATAGCATCATGACAGATATACATAAATCTTATTGAATCATTATAACAAAAACCAGTACTGTTGCATCATAACAAAAATCAAATAGAGATTAAACCATACTCAGCACATCTTATATTAATATTGCACGAACATTCCATATTACATCATCCTTCTCCAAAATCAGAGAGTTCATCAAAATAAACCCAGACAAAATCACAGTGAAGACAGAACAATCCCTAGCACGGAGTTCACTAGTTACAATGCCAAAATCATGTTTGTTTACCATTACAAAAGTGGATCTATAAATAGGCTTACACCTTCGCCTCAAGGGTCCACTATTTAACTAATTTCTAACCGTTACTGACCTATTACAACAAAATTAGGTCCACATACATATATAATATTCAAAAAGTGGTTACTTCTCTGCTTATCGTGCTAAACAGCCCTTACGCAGTGCCGCGCGAGCTTGCGCAGCTGCCACGACACTGTGCAACTCACTCGCCCCAAACCCTTGCCAACAGGCCCCCAACACAATTTTTTGGCTCGTCCTCAAGCCATGTCAAGTTGACAAGGTGTATGCGACAATATTATCCTTAAAATTGGCAAATTGCTGGGCAACTTCCTAAACTTGGAGCTACACTTTAGCAACGGTATTCTGACAATTTATCACCATTTGCTAAACTGGGTGCTCCTCAATAGCCTTGTTGTTGACCATTTTTCGACTCTCCTGAATAGCCCGAAGTGTGGAAACAACTTTAACAGCCAATTGGCTGCCAATATTTTGAAATTCGTCAAGCTGCTCGCAGTGCTTTTGATGGCGCACTTAGGCACGGGCGGTGCGCTGGTGGAGATCCTTCAGCTCAGTAGCCTAGGTGATTTGCACCATCAATGGCATGGCCTTAAGCGCTGACTCCAAAGTTGTCAATTGACCCTATGCTTCCTGCACCTGCATAGTGAGTTGGTCCAGCTGCTCATCCTGAACAATACTTTGCCAGAACTACTTGGTTTGCTTCATAATAGCTTTGGCCTCTTGCTCCATGTGGCCAAACTGAGTAGCAATTTCCTCGAGGGAGGTCATATGCTCCACAACCTTCTCTGGTGGGGTAGTGGGATGCGCTTGAGCCTGACGCAGCAAGTTATGGTCCTAAAGTTGAATCAAAGTCTGCATCAATTGTTGCACCTTCTCAAGTGGGGTGAGCTCGATGCGGGTGTCAATTATGTCTTGACAGGCCACAGAGATAGCCTGCTCGAATTCACTATATTGCGCACACATCTGCGCTTGCTCCATAATCAGTTGATCCTGTGCCTTCTTGAGATCTGTAATCTCTGCAGCAGCCTTCCACTGCATCTCAACCTGTGTTGCCTTAGGCATGTTGATTTCTTGCAATTTTTCTTCATCCAACTACACACTGACCTGGTGCAGCTCTGCGGCATCCTTCTTCAGCTGCTCAGCAGTATCTCATGCTTCAATAGAGCCTGTCGTCAATTCCTGCTATCGTGCCACCAAATCCAATGCGGCGCCATGCTACAACTCAACCAATTCTGTAGTGGACAGTTTGTTTATGTCCAGAGTCATGCTCTGGATTGGGTGCAACTGTTGAGAACCTTCTACATTGCCTGCGTCAATTGCAGTCGAGGGAACTTGCATGTTTCGAACCCGGGGCTCAGTGCTGGTCGACGGGTTATCCTGTAATAAATTTTTTGTCGATGATTGCTTGGAAACAATATCAAAAATAGATTCTAGTGTAGTACTTACCCTACAAAATTCTGCTTAGTTGGATTCATGGATTTTCATAGTTGCAGTTGTGGATGAATCCATGACAGCCTTGATAAGCTGATGCAATTGATCTTCTAAGCTATATTTAGTACCGCTTCCATCATCGTACTCCTGTTGCCATTTGGTGTGAGTCTCCTCCCGCATCTGTTGCGCTACATCTTTCAGGTCCGTGGTTGACTCATTGTCAGAGTAATGGGCGCTTAATTCCGGTGGGACAGGGTCACGGGACAGTGTCTTCAAGGGATTTCGGGGGTATCTCCTTATCTAACTCCTCTTGACTCATGGGTGTAGAAATTTAGGCCAGGAGTAGATTAATTTCACTCACAACAATTATCAATTGATCATGCAAAATTGCTAACAATGGAGACTGAAAATGGAGCTGTAACACAAAATTATATTAACTGAGTGTACAATAGCCAACCCTGTAATAACATAGGTTGCTGAATATATAGAATACATCAATAGGTCGAATGTATAAGGAGGCATCCAAAACTAGCATAAAGCAGGCTTACCCAAAATAGGCAAATCCCCCATAGGTGTAAAAAGCTGATCCCAAATCTGTCATGAGGCTCACGAATTGGAAAGAGCGCATGGGCAAGCTAATGAGTGGTGGAATGGCAGCTCATACATGCCTTTTCATGGAGGAAAGAGTGGAGGATGAAAGGGCAAGAAAACAAGTTCACCTCACCTAGTCTTGCTTTCCTATGTGCCTTAAAACACTGAAAAAGAAGTCAATAAAGAAGATAAAGCAGAAGGGCGCCTAGGAGGCCAGAAATAAAGCAGATTTGATTCCTAAGGCTTTACCAAGCGCTACATGAGTCAAAGATGGCAAGTTTGACCTCTATGGATAGGCAATTAGCAACTTGCACATGGTGGGACTCATGAACTAGGCAAATAAGACAAAA